>JBAJNP010002999.1:0-42932 GCA_036877545.1 Yasuhikotakia modesta | reverse complement strand
TCCAGCTTTGTGGCACTTCTGGGCTTAAACTCACACGGTTCTCTTTGCATTGTTATGGCGGTGACGTGGTTAGAGAACAAAATGTACTTAACTCCTACTGTAAACTGCCTAAAAATAACCTGAATCATACGCAATGACTCAAACATAATAAAAACATTCTGTGGTGATCCAAAGCAAATATTTAACAAACTCGTCTAAATTTAACACAAAAGGACCAGAATTCAGAAGCGTGACTAAATCTGCTGCTCTCTTCACCTCTGACAGACGCCATGTTAAGTGCTTTTTGTCTCAGTTTGTGGAAGGCCTTTTGTAAATAACCTCTGATTCCACCTGAACAAAAAATCCTTCAGCTTCACATAATTTTATTGATGACCCACCGGTTTTGAGGAGCCCACACGCTTGACCGCCATACTTACAATTACCACAATACGCCGCGCTAAGATTAGCTCTGCCTCACACATGCGGTAAAACCAGGAGACAGAAAGGAACAGGGTGAACAGGGGAGTCCTGGTGGTGGTTTGTCGCTCTGTGGCGGTGGTTAAGTCATGTGGAAGCCGTCTTAAAATAAAGAATTAAAATAAAAGATTCAAACAAAAACAAGCTAGCCACACGGAGAGGCCGGGAATTGTGCAAACCTGTTCTGCATGTATCCAGTTCATGACTTCAGACTGGTTGGTTATATATTACTGAGCAAATAATAGTCATTCCTCACATTGTGATTGTTAATTATTGACAACGTAGAAATGAGGGATTTATACCTCCCCAACATCGTATATCCACACACGCCCCTCAGAGTCGCCCACAGCCACTTCCTTTCCCCCGGAGGCCCACCTGACGCGGTTGAGAGCAGGTGCGCCCTCTATAGTCACACTAGCAGTGGGCACCTGCAGAAACACAATTATAAACTGTAATTAAATACACTTTCATCACACACACACCTCATGTATTAAATAATCAATCTCAGAGGATGTTAAAAATGTAGTTATTAAAAATATTTCCCATTAGACTTAACAACATCTCTCAACTGTGAGTTTATGAAAAATCTGAGTTACAAAAGTTTTTTTATTATGCAAGTTTTATATTTATTTAATTTATATAATGCTTAATATTACATTGCTTCATATATATATATATAAAAGAAAGAAAACCATTAGAGGAGGCTGATGTTTAGGGATTATAAAACAGAAAATTTGTGTTAGAAAAATTTGTGTTGCTTTGAAAAAACCAACTATATTTTAACATTATATTGCACACTGTGTTAAACAATGATAATCACACAGTAACACCATTATGATATCAGACTGTGTCTGTGCTAAAATCACAGCTTCAGTAGGAAGGAATCACTTCCTTAAGTTTAGCTCCTGAATCCACAGCCGCACTGCCAACATCTATGAGCCCCTTTAATGATTTCATAAATCACTGTGAAAACTTGCAAAACACACATTAAAGCAGCACACAGGCTCTGACGTGTGTGTGCGCGTCTGTACGCGTTCGTGAGGTTGATTTCTGCCTATTACTTATGACAGCTGAGCCTGGCCTGACATATGTTGTCAGCAAAGATGGAAGCCGTTCGCTGGCTAATACAAAAGATTCCTCGCTTCAGAACAGGCTAACCACAGCCTGAGAGCTATTAGTAGCAGCTTCCTCCAAGAGTCAACTGCAAGGTTAAATTGGCTGCAAGCTTCTTTTGGTGCAAATTGGAACCAGGCGAACCCACAGTCTGTTAATGCCGATATGGGCGAATTTCTTTATAAGTTCACAAAGGAGAGTTGAATGTTTTCTGGCTGCAAATCTCAGTGTTTTTGCATATGTGCTTGTGTGTTGGTTTGTGTGTTGCTGTGGCACGGAGTCACAACAATTGTTTCTAAGGCAGGTTAGCAAGATATCACTGCACTCTGAACATAGTTATTAGTTTAACAGTTACAGACATGTATTCTTATCCTAGACATGTAAATACTTTGGAAGGTAAGTACACAAATATAAACAAATGTTTCATGTTGACTTTAGTAAATATTCATGGTTTTTAACCAGAGGCCCCTAACAGCCCTGCAGGGAGTCTGTGGACAAACATATAAATGTAAACATTATTTTTATTCTTTAATAAACATATATATTAAATGTGGTACAGTAATGACCTGTTAAGCACGTTCGATGGCAAGAATATTTGTTAATATTATTAATGAAAGTTATGAATTTACAGACGATGTCTGTAAACAGCAGTGAGCTGTTTATTGGGTATGTTCCACCAAACAAGCACTGTATGGTTAGAGAGAGATGGGCGAGTTGGGAACAGCAGACCTCAAATCAGTATGTAATTAAAATGGGTGTGTTTTCCTCAGTGGACAGACACTGTCAATCAGGGCAGATCTGATTCCAAATGAGAGATGTAATGCTCGACAGCTCTCTGTCAGGGCCTCAGGGCTGGCAGCTGACACTGATGTATTTGTGTGAATTGCCCATGTAGCACTAAATCAACTGTCAAAGATGAAACAACATCATGGTGTGACATACGTTAACACATTATTATTATCAGTGATATACGCTGTTTGATCCTGTGTATGTCATTTATGTGTATATACACTATATGAGCTCAGATTTCCAGGGAGTATGCATGCCAATATATACCTATCTATATATTTAAAATACCAGAGAGTTGTCTATCCATCTTTCTGTCTGTCTTTATTTTCTGTCACATTTCATTGTACAAATATTCTTAAACAAAATCAATTCAGTTATGAGAAATAAATCGCATATGTTATTAAGAATTTCTTTAACAGAATATACTTAGTAATTCTAAGTAATAGAATTACTAAGTAATTTTACAGCAAAGGTTTAATATATTAATTAAGGAGCTCAAACTGAATATATTTCTGCATATATTGCCCTTCTTGTGGTGCTAAAAATGATGGCCTCAGATGACCAGTATGAACACTTTACTAGGCTCAAGGCCAATGGGAACTCAACCACTCTAGAACAGTGAAGAGAGAGAGAGAAATCTGCACACATCGGAGTAATTATCCTGCAGCCAGTGTGTGTAGAGGAGCATTGTGTGAGCCTTTGGTGAAAAGCTGTCAGGAAGCTGATTTAAGGACTGGCCTGTGGGGAGACGCCCACACAGAATGTGTTGTGTTGTTTTGATGCAAGGACAAAACCGTGTGTTTTCCTCACCTCTGTGTCGTTGTTCAAATTCCAGAGATCCAGGCGACCCATGCCGTCCACGGCGGCAAACAGCGAGGGGTGCACGGGGGACCACATCACATCGTAGACGTAATCGGAATTGTCCTCAAAGGAGTAGAGCGGCTTGTTTTGCTGTGGGACACACAAAAGGATGAATTAAAAAAGAGAGAAAAATAGGGCAACTGGGACAGAGGAAACTGGTGGTGGGGTTGTAAGGGGACAGGCGGCGGGTGAGAGAGCATCAGAACAAGAGAAGGAGAGAGAGAATGAAAGAGTGGCATAGGCTGTAGACTGAGTGGCGCTGCTGCGGCCCGAGGCCTGTCTGGGATCGGGCTAATTAGAACCTTTGCACATTCAAGCAGTGTCATAAAAAACAGTAGATGAAAGTCTCTCTAAGGTGTACTGTAACCTTAGTGTAACAGCTGTCTGTGGCATAGAGGAATAAAGCAGAGAGAGAGAGAGTTCCTGAGAAATGTGCGATGCATTCCGGACAGGTACAAGGCAGACAGCTGGGCGGGAGCAACGCAGACCACAGCACACTAATGAGCAGAGAGAGAGAGAGAGAGAGAGAGAGAGAGAGAGAGAGACAGATAGAGAGAGAGAGAGAGAGAGAGAGAGGATTGTGCAGAGGCACACACCAAAAAGACAATGTAGTGTGCAAACTTGTTTATTTCAACATTGTGCATTTAAAATTAACAAGTGTAAAAATTTTAGTTACAATAAAAAATTATAATAAAATTTAGTTATAATAGTACTATAAAATAAAAAATAAATTAAAATAAAAGAATCTGACATCTAATTATAAAGGTTGACATTTTTAATAAAGGAAACAACATACAAAAAAGGAATAAAAAAGAATTCTTTATATTTTCATATGTTAGAATAAAAATTATTATAAAATGATAAACATTTTTCTGCTATATAATATCAATTTTAATTCAGTCAATAATTGACATGAATGGCGGTTAATACTGCACATTCAGTGCTGTTACGTACTGCTATGGCAATTCTGTTATTGTTTTGTAATGTTATGTTATGATCAAACCAGCACAGGCCCAATTAGATCAAGAACTGAACTGAGCTCATCACTGATCTGATCCACAAGCCACAAATTCCAAATCCTGAAGGCGCCAGTGTTGATTCCTCTCTCCCTGAGGACGGCAGATCAGTTTGCCGAATATTTTCTTCCCTCTACCAGAGCGTGATGTGCATGTTCCTCAGCAGTGAACCTCTCATTTATTTGATAACCCCTCTGACGTCTTTGTGGAGATCTGCCAATGGGGTTTAGCATTTGTTTGGATTTAATCTCCTGTAGCTCATGTATCTGTGTGCACCATTCAGCTCGGACGTCATCATACGGACCAACGTTCTACAAGACTGATGTACAGAAATATCAAAGATTCTACAGGCATTTAAATAAGAATATAAGGAAGGTTATTCCCAGCAGGAACAGCAGATTGACGGGAAGCAAATTCCTGCTGGTGGTTGTGTGTTTTTTATAAGGGCACAAATAAAGGGCACGAATTCTTCACCAAAACTTCTGGAACGACTTACACATTATCCAGATAAACCGAGACAGCTTTTCACTTCACAACTAAACATCAGCTAACAGAGTTTCTAACGCAAAATGACAAACATGTTTTAATCAATTTTTCAGTAATTAAAAATAGCGAGCCAGGTGTCATTCGAAACTCGTATTATTGCACGTGACCGATTACGTGGCTCCCAGGGTGCTCAGCTTCAAGCGAAGGTGCGTCCAGAACCGCACATGAGAGAGAGACAGGCCTGCATTCCTGTGGCTTCCCTTAAAGGAGAAGGAATTTCCCCCGTCCCCAAAAAATAACACGCGCACATCCATAACATCTCAGGAATGTCTTAATATCTGTCAGAACGCACAACACACAAGATTCGTGAGGAAAATGCATCTATTGTGACAGAACGGTATGTTGCGGTTTGGAGAAGCTTGGCTCTTTACGTATGGCTGTGTGTAGATAATGCAGAGCATAAGAACATGATATGTGTGCTTCATTCATACAGCTGTATTATCCATCCCTGTGCCCGAGGCAGTAGATGTGCCACTTCCTTGTTAAATGACCCACGTCCACCCTCTTCTGACGTTGTTTATTTTCTTCATTTCTGCCTATTAACTCCTTGTTACCTCCTTTGAACTCATGTTATCAACATCTCCCTTTTAAGCTCTTCCCATTTTCCAACTCTCTATTTTTTTAAAGAGACAGTTTACTCAAAATATAAAATTCTGTCCTTATTTACTTACCCTCATGTTGTTCCAAACCCATGTGGTGTTATTTTTTCCATGGAACAGCAAAGGGTAAAATTTCATGCTCCTGTTTTCCATACAACCATGATCCAGGTCTTCCAAAACCTTGCAATAGCTTTATGTGAGAAACAGATGAGGTTTAAATCATTATCCGCTCATAATCTTGCCCTCCAGCGAGCTGTTAACTCAAGAAATCGCCGGATCATTGAGTATAATCAGATCTATTCTTAAAATGCATCAATTGTTTTATTGAAGAGAACCAGCTTAACAGAATGATTCGCGTTAATCCATTTGCCTAGTTTAACTTGCTGATTCAATGGGCTGATCCTCAAGTGAACAGCTCACTGGGAGGGAAAGATCAGCAAATAATGACCAAATGAACAAATAATTGGACTATGAAATGTATTCAAAAGCAGTGCATGAAATCTCCCTTGTACTTCCAAACTGTAATACTCAGAAACATTTGGGTTGGATTGACATGAGGATGAGTTCATAACTGTAAATAATAACAGAATTTGGACGAACTGTTCGCCTTCCCTCCCCAAACATTCCTTCTGTAATATGTACATCTTTTATTAATATTGGCCTGCGTGCATTGTGGGTAATGTGATCTGAGCCAGTATCTCCACACAGATTGCAGTATCTGTAAGCACAAACATCTCCACACACATCCCACCCCTTTGGTCCATGTGGTTTGAACCCCAATCAAGAGACTCAATCATTCATTTCTGAATCTGAAAGCTGCTGTCCAGTGGTCTCGAGGATTTGGACCCTAAATGGCTCTAGCATCAGTCAAACAGTCAGAACTTCTCCATACAAGACAAATATACTGGTCTATATAAGACCCCGCCAACATGTTGGCTAACGTTCTCTAAAAGTTCTCTCAGAGTTATCTTGCAGTAATGTTAGTAGAACGCTTTTAACCTGTCATAATATCAAAAGTCGTATTCTGCATTTGTTAGCAAAACATTATAAAGTTAAAAAAAAGTTTGATTATTGTTCATATATCCAAGCAATAATGTTAATATATTAAACATAGAAAAGTTTCAAAATAACTTTTTTACTTAATAAAAACATTTTACAATCGTTTTACAATCAAAATTGTTAGCTGTTCTTTTGGCCATAATAAAAACAGACATACTGGGAGACTTTTACATTGCTGCACCCCATCCTACAAGATTTAAAGATCATTTAATGAGCAGAAAAGCTTTACTATCAAACTTAAGCCTCTTGAATGAATTCATTAATGATGAAATGCAAATGTATGAAAGGCGACTAATTCCAGTGCATGAGCAGGGAGGGATGAAGCAGGCCAATGCAGTCACTGTGTGCTTCCTATTAAAACTGATTGTTAGTCAAGCTTTCATTTCTTTTCAATATCTTGCATGTGTAAAGATGCACTCAAACCAATCAGTGAGAATTGTGCTCATTTCATTTCTCATTTATTAAAGTCCACTTTAGTCATTCTACTAACTATAAGCAACTTTGCAACTATATGTCAGCTACAGTAACTCCCATTAGAGCATTAGTAGACTGTTAGATTAGGGTTAGAGTAAGGGTTAGTGGAACAAGTTAACAAGCATTTGCAAAGATGCTTTCAGTCACTAAAATGTCTGTTGTGAGACCATCAAAATAAAGTGTCAGCAAATATTAAGCAGACAATCTACTAATACTCTACAGACTGGTAGTTTATTTAAATAAATATATAAAATAAATCTAAAAAAAAACTCTAAATCAAAATAAAGTATGTTTTTTTTTTACAGGTGTTGTGTAAAAACAAACACAATCTGTGTTTTTTGTAGAGAATCCTCTGTCTTACCTTTGTGCTCCACAATTTCACAGTCCAGTCAAAAGAAGAGGTGACAAAGAGGTGGGAGAAGTCGACAGGGCCTACAGCACTATGACAGCTGATGCCTGTCACCGGCCCCTGATGGCCCTCAAACATCTCACAGATCCCAGCTTTACTGTGGGGCAACACAAAGAGACATTCCAGACACAAAGACGCTCCTTTAAGGGTTAATACAGAGAGTCTGTCAAATGCAATGCGTCCGTGAATGTGTCAATCACCTGCCATGTCTTGATGCCGTATACACTGTTCCCTCCTCACTGCCCACTATATAATTATTGACATCTCCGGTGGGAAATGCCATTCCAGTTACAGCCACCGGCTTAGACTTATTATATACCAGCTCCATGCTCTCCTACAGAAGACACACACGTATTGCCATTAGATACAAAACAATGGCAGCAAGCTGACCTTCAAACAGGTGTGACTGAGGCTCACACAGGGTGTCAGAAGTGGGTCACTGACCTGAGGCTGTGACAGCATATCCAGGCTCCACGAGCACATCCTGCCATCTGTGGACACGGTGATCAGGTTGTTGGCATTCTGGGTGCCGACCACGTTAACGCAGTACACCGGGTGCTTGAACAAAACAAACATGTCACATGTTGTGGCCAGTATACCACCCAGGGAACATACACCCACAATGTTGGCTAACATTCTCATAATGTTTTCTCAAAGTTCAAAGTTCTCTCAAAAACATTTGTTGGAATGTTCTTTTAATGTTATATATAACATATTAAAATGTGTTGTTTTATAAAATCCACAGAATTAAAAAAATGTCTGAATTTATGCTTTAATTTATTAATTGATTACCAAACAAAAATGTCAAAAAAAGCCAACAAACTGGAAGGGTTGAATGTTTCTAGAACTTAAAAAAAAATACATTTTTAATATTTTTTAGTTACTTGTGGCAAACATTAGAAAAACCTTCTTACAACCTTAAATCGTTAGCTTAATATTTACGATAGCTAAGAATGAACCCTTAATATAAATGAATGCCTACGCAGACACAATAACTATCCTCTGACATAACCTGGCCTGAGCATCTGTCCGTCTGCAAATACAGTAAATTGTGTAAATCCATTATGTCGTTATTGCCGTCAATTTGATTTTTGTTTTTTGACCAACAATGGGCTCTTTGAAAGGAGCCGGCGGAGTGGTGAGCCGGCAGTCACGACACAGGCTTTTATTATTGAGGGCACGGGAGTTTAAACCCTCAGCATGTATGGCATTCAGGGGCCGTGTGTGTGTGGCGATGGAGCACAATAAAGGTCTATGGACATCCTTTCCTCAGCCACTAGGCTGTACTGTCTTAATTGCATGACAAGGAGTAAGATGGGTCTTATTGGGCCTGACTGTGTTGACAGATTCAGTCTAGCCCTGGGAAGACATAGGATGGCCTGTTGCTCTAAGTCAAAGATGGCGGACGGCCTTGTTAATCTAAGTCAACAGTGAAGTGAATCTCTGGTCAGGAAAACAAGCTGTTTAAATTACTACAAATATAAAAGTAACTGTATTACTTTTTTTAATCACGTGCCCCTTCTTAATAATGTAGTGAGACAAGAAAGACTCTTCATGTCACATTATTTAGTCAATGATGGAGTTTTAACAAGAATGATGGTATCTGTAGTGAGTTAATGGGCTCTCACCGTGTGTGCTGCAGCAGACAGTGGGGTCCTCTGAACCGGGGTTCTTCTGTGGCTTCGGTTGTCCCACAGAACGATCTGTCCCGAGTACGTGCCACCAACCAACAGGTTAGGATGGAACCGAGCGAAACCCACCGACACCACTGGAGACTGAAGAGAAAGATGAAGAAAACAAGAGCTGGTTAGGATAACCAGGAGTGTACAGAAGTACTGCAAGGGCTTAAAGGTGGCATTTGGGACAGGGCCCAAATTAGGACAACCAACAGCAGTTGTGAAACACGTACAGATGAGTCCCTCTCTATTCAATATCATTACTTAAATATTCACGAGTTTGTTTGTTTTTTTTTCTTACCATTACCAGCAACTTTATTCCTATACAGAGACAGATTTATCAATTCATTTAGAAGGCCAGTATATAAAACTTATTTTGTTTTGGTATTAAAGCATATAATTCAAAAAAGGACATTACATTTACTGCAAGAACATGCAAATGTATGCTACAATAAATCTTAAAACCATTTCTCCACAATCTATAAACAAGCTGTTTTTGAATGCAAGAACTTAAAACCGCTTTTTAGGTTACTAGTGAACTATATATATGTAAAACACACGTGTGTGTGTGTGTTTTCTATATATATTTGAATAGGTTACTAGTTAAGCTGATGGAAAGGAGAAGTCAGAAAAGGAAGGATTTAGTGTAAAGATGGTGTGTTGGGGTGGTTTGGGCACAGCACCAAACTATGCTAAGGATTGCGGGAGCAGCGGTTTTATATTACACATTATAAATGAACACACCAGAGCGTAAAGTCTGACCTTTTGTTGTGACAGCTACGGCCTTGAACTTCCCCTCTAACTTCATTTTTATTAAGTTTTTGGTTCCTCTTCAGTGACCGTCACATAAATTGCACCCTCACACATACACATTTTCACACAAATCATCTTGCGTCCTTTACTAAGTGATTTTGCAATTATCTCTGCAGACCAATTACTGACAGGAGTACAAGAGACAATATTTTAGGTGCAGCGTGACAGCGGAGTAAGAGGTGTGTTTTCACAGCGATCTGCAGTCATCTGTAAAGCAAAGCTACGACAGAGAGACTGTCTCCCTTCATATACCGAACACATCTGCGGCTGCCCAGTCATGCACCCCGAGTTCATTTTAAAGTGACTGGAAAACAAACCAGAGAAAAAGAAAACACGCTTGTCTTTTCTTTCATTCGTTCCCCCCTAAAAAAATACAGCTTGCAAGAGGTTTTAGAAGCAGCCTCACATGTGAGGCAGTTTTTAAAGGACTCAAAATAAACCATGTTGGAGGGGTAAAAATAAAGGCGAGTCGAGTTTATTTACACTTGAGGCACACAGACCAATCTGGTTGAGGGTTTAAACGCATTAAGACAAAAGCGTTTGATGGTTAGACTGGAGATTATTTGGGAACTATTTGGAAATACATCTGACTGATTGTGTGATTGACAGAGGCCTGACAAGGAAATATAATGAATGGCTACAGTACTCTGTACAAGTTACACATTATAAAATTTGTAGTCAAATTAACAGTGTGTTTGACCGTGTGATGCGAGTGAATCAACTCAATGGTGTTCACTGGTCTTGCCAGTAAATTGGAGAAGAAAAACAACAGCTCAAACCAGCCAAAATAGACTGGTTGCTGGTGTTTGCTGCTTTAAGTCTGGCTCGATTGGTGCTTAGCTGGTTTAGCTGGTTAGTAAAGTGGTCTTACTGACAAGCTGAAAAAGTGCCCCAAGGCCTTATAAACTCATCAAAACAGACCAGCCAAACAATACACAGCCAAACCATTTTCCTCTCAATCAATATATATCTACACACACACTTACATATATGAGGAAATACATTGTTTTTGTACATTAAATTAACACAAAATTGCACACACTACACCACCTGCAAAAATAGTCATTGAACATTAAAAGACAAAATTTCAGCTAATAAATTGATAGTATCTTTCAAGAGGTTGAGAAGTTTCACTTGTGGTTGATTAGTCTGATTGCCAGGATGGCAGAAAATGATCTCTGCTGGGTTTTTAATGATCAGTCAGTCCTGAATGCTAACGGAGGACAGGAGAACATTAATGCTTAAACGCACGGCTATTTCAATCAGAGCCACTAGTCTGACCTCTGAACCAACTCTCTCTTTCTCTACAGTCATGTGTCAGGGACACTCTCCCCAGACCAGCGCTTCATTACTGGGCTAATGAACGCGAGCTGGGGTCACCACAACAAGAGGGTCATAACTCCACTATGAAGCCATTAATCAGAGACTTAATGAAGTATCGTAACCTGAAACCTCAGCTCAGGAGAGCCATCCAGCCGATCACACCCCTCCAAACCCTGCAGGGCTCGTCTTTTATCAGACTCATCTACTGCAGTATCATCAGTGTCCTACAGCAACCTCTGACTACAATCTGCCTGTTCAACTGTCCTTGTAGATGCAAGTTTGTAGTTTAAAACTGTGACTTATCATCACACAGGCAAAAGTTATGATGCAATATTGAATCAACCAATGATATAAGCAAATAAATAAATAATAAAAATAAATTTTTTTTTTTAAATAAAAAATTGTTACCATTTCTGAAATCCAGCTAACAATTTTAAGATTTCTCTAAAGTTTTAACATTATAAGAACAATATTTTAGATATTTAACATTTTTAATTCTGTAACTTTCTTAAAGTTCCACTACAGCTTAAAAATAATGTTTTTGATAAAAATAAATACACATTTTTTATATATAATGTTAAAAACACTTTTCTGTGGAGAGAATGGAGAGAATTGTAGCTAATGTTTTGAGAATGTTCCCTGTTAGCTGGGTAACGGTACAAAAAAGACACACTTCAGCTTTAAACTGGAACAGAAAAAACAAAAAACACGATAATGGAAAAACATCCCTTTCAACATTTCTGACAAGATAAACTTTGAAGCATTTCATTTCTTTTTTTCTTGTGAATGTCAATAGTTGCCATATGTCTGGCTGTTTACAATGCAAAACAGGTCATCACAGAAATAGTCATACTGCAATAGTGTTAGTGATAAATAACATCTTGGGCAATCTTAGGGCATCTAGGGCAATCTTAGTGTGTAAAACGTGACGTGCCATCATTACAGCAACCACATTAAAACAGAGACTCTTTATGCTATAACGAAGCACAGATAAATATGACAACTATTTGAACTCGTCAAAATCATAATCTAAACATGGCAAAGGGCAAAAGACAGAAGAACAGGCATGAAAAGGCTGTATATTCACACCATATGGAGACTGAGGGTTAAGTTCCTCCTATTATCTTCAATGGAGAGATCTGAGTCCTTACTTATCTGTGTTGTGGAGATCCATAAACACAAAGGGTTTAAGCACTGTAAGCCACATGCAGAATTCTGTTACTGGAATTAGCTCAATTTGTCCCAATAGACTGTTTGGATGATTCTGCCAATTGGAAAACTAGGCAGTGGATCACAGTTCCGCTTGCTGGAAGACTGTGAAGAACATGTGGTCTACTAATGAAAAGGGTCTTTTCAACAACTGTGAGAGGTTCTGATGTCTTTGTGAAGTGGCTTTACATTGCAATGCTCAAATCTACTGAGACATCAGGTAGTTACTGGTCTGCTTGGGAATACTGCGGTACTTTTAGGTTAGCGTACAGTCAATATGATGATGTCATCGGACATTTGCTGTTTGTTGGCACTTCTGAAATTAGATCTGTGCCCAAGTAAACTTTTTAAAGCTATTTCATAGTTCTGGTAATGTAGCCTGGAAATCTGACCACTGAAATTCATTGACTGATTTAAGCGAGGATATTTCTCATTATAAGCTCAGCTTGAGGTCTGACAAGCTCTGATAATGATATTCAAATTGACCAAAAAAAAAAACAGGCAAGTGAAAACACAATCTTCACAATTTTCTGCAGCTTAATGGATGCATAGAACACGATAATACTGATGGAAATGGCCCAGTATGGGATAATCCACAGGACAAGCCCCGTGAGGAGAAACAGCGTGAGGAGAAAGAACACTCCCTCCTTTGTTGCCCCCCTTTTTGTGGCCCAAAGAAAAAGAGAAAAGTTGGAGCCATTTGTCAGGGAGGAGATGGCTGTGTAACAGACAGTACATTCATCGCTGGCTCTCCTGAAGCACCACAATCATGTGGTTCTCAGCAATGCTTATCAGCTCCAGATGCATTCTGGTCTTCCACCATCATCCTGCACTTTTTCCCCAAACGGCACCCCGTGGATTTTGTCACTCTGCGGTTACTGGCACAGGCCATGAAATACCATATCTCCGTTTCGGAGAACAATGAAAAACAGTCTGTCAATGCGAGTCGTTCTCTTTGACCCTCTATCTCCTTTTTACTTCAGGACAACGAAGAAAGTGCGTTTGCCTGTCGATTATTATGAACTGATGGCATAGGTGATTAATCATAGTCAGAAATGTCTAGAATCATGTTGTGATTTTGTTCAACTGTAAAAAAAAGGGCGGGAAATATTGAATTGCTTTGAGCTGCTCTCTAAAAAGTGAAAGTGGACAGACTGCTATAAAAACAATTTAGTAATAAACAATGACAGAATAAAATTTTTTGTGCATAGTATTTTTTCAGCTTCATTTAATACGTTATTGAATCTATTTACTTCATTTTACGTCATTCATTCAACAACTATTATCATGCTACAAAAAAATTTGCGTTATTAAAACGCTTTGCATCAACATGCCCTAGAATCGAACCACAACATTCCACATATCTTTGAATGCCATAAACTCATTTAGTGCAAAACCTCAACTTACATCATTCCCCTTCAGCTCACACACACTTCACTCCTAAATGAATTGTAAAGAGCTTCACCTTCAGGCTACAGTAATGTGTGTGTGTACGAGTCTAAGCAGTAAAACCAAAGCGGAGTGACTGTCTCAGAGCGGTTTGCAGGCCTTCAGCTTTAAAAGCACATGAACTTCAACCGCCAACATTATTTAGACCAGGATCGGACCTCTCCAAGATCTTCAGAGCACATACTGTATTCCTCTGTGCCAGCGCCTGTTCATGAGCCTCAGACATCCAGCAGGGGTTCACAGAGCTCCATCCTGGGAAAAAAGATATCAATAAAACACAGAAGAGGGAGATGAGGGCTGACAGCATCGGTGAGCAGTTTTGTGGGATGTGCCCTTGATGTGGTGAGAGGCAGCCCACTTTAAAAGGTCATGTGATGTTACTGGCAAGCTGGGCCTGCTGTGATGATGGGCCCAAAAGAAGAACGGGGAGCCGGGATCATGCCACGCACAGCCCAAAACAAACCCAAACCACCTCCGCACACGTATCTGCAAAAATATTCCACGAACGTCGGAAAAGAAGTGACCTTTTGTAACCATCCCAAGCCAGTGGTTGGAGAAACTGTGAAATGGAGGACAGGGAAATGAAAGACAAACAGAAAGAAAGGAGCCGTTTCAAACCTGGTAAATTGGACTCCTGGATCAAAGGCTTATGTTCCCTTTTAAGAGCCCTTGTTTAGCCATAAAGTCTAATGCAGCATCTAATTTTTCCTTTGTGGAGAGGACAATTTCCAGAATTCAGTGCAACCAGCTGAATAAAAACAAATCCATTTTATACACTTATATAATAGAAATAGAAATTAAGTTTAATAGTGTATATAAAAGTATATAAAAGTTTTGGGTAATTACAAATTGACTATTTAGCCCAATATTTGTGTCTGCGGTATATTTTTAAACAGGGAAGTCAAGTCCCTGTGCAGAGCACTTTTAAACAGGTCTTAACAGGGCATCAGGGCTGTGTCTACAATATCTAAAAATGTTGCCTTAAGAGGCAGGTCACTAGATTTTGCAACAGAGCTTAAATGTGAGAAGAGAATAAAACAAGAAGGTGGAAATATGATGAAAAGAGGAAAAGATGGACAAGCAAAGAGAGAAACAGAAGGAAAAATGAGAGACAGTGGTGCTGGTGGGGATGGGGGTTCTAGTACCAACACATGAAAGTGGCGGCTGTGGGCAAATCTGGAAAAACAACTGCAAAACTGCTGAACTCCGCCACACGGCCTGCCAAAAGTGAGGGAAGCCACAAAGGGAGAGTGGGAGGGTAGGAGGAGAAAAGAGGAGCGTGTGGAAGATGAGTATAGGACCCTTGCATGCGTGTACCTCAGAGGGAACAGGATCGGTGTGGTTTGGAGGGGTTAAGCGGCAGAACATGCTCACACATTAAGGCCCATCAGATTCCTGGTGTAGTGAGCAGGGAGCACCATCATTTAAAATGGAGCCCAGAGTGAAAAAGAATATCCTTGCAAATTGGGCCACTGTGTTTCATCCTCAGCCAGCGATGGATGGGGAGCCTCTGCTTCTCTCCTCATGAAACAGAAGCTTCTGAATATCAGGGCACACTGACGGAAAGCTGTGAAATGACATCTTCTGTTCCTAATCTTATTATCATGTAGTTTTATGCAGTGCCAATTTAGCAACACACACACACATATATACACATAGGTAAGTGAACTTAAATTGATGTTAAACTTAATCTAAAACATTTACCTTGACATTTAAAAGAAACACTTTGTGATCCAAGAAACATCTCTCAATCACAGGCAGCTATAAATGAAGGACACTTTCTAAGTATTTGGTAACATGACCAAAACTGTCTACAGTTTCTCACATTAAGGTGATGACACAACCCCCATAGTTTTGATTTCCATTTGTGTGAATTTGCACAGTGTTGCATGTGTGCACGTCTTTGTTTATTCTGCATGCATTTGTGCTGGGCACAGGAAGAGCAGCACATGCGGGAGCGGCCCGTGTGGGTGGGCGAACGTGTGGCTGGCAGGATTAGGAAGTGGTAAGCCACATCTTTTTATTACAGAAATGTTTCTCTAATATCTCTCCCTCACACCAGGCTGCCGCCTCTCAGACTTGCTTACTTAGTCGTCTCGCTGAAAGACTCTCAGCCCAGAGTTTTTTATAATTAGCATCAAAACCGACACCAGATATGGTTTACACACAAACCTCAGGGTTTTTGGGCCCGACCTCACCATAATAAGGTGTTCTGTTCCGCTGCTCTGCTGCAAGGCCACCGAGCATCTTTAATTAAATATCACCTTACTCTCATTTAAATGCATGTCGTCATCTTATCCCATACGCTTTATTACGCCTCACTTTTATTGAAGCGACCACTTTCTTCATTAAGTTTTCAAATTAGATTTTAGCCCAGTTACTCAAAAACAAACACGCATACATTATACTACAACAACAGCATGAATAGTTTGTTAGCATGCTCATTTTTATTTGTGTGTGGTCATTTGCTGCACTAAAAACCTTCTGTATGAGATTTTTCCTCTTCTGAGTATTTAGCATGCATCTCAAATGAAAGAGAGTAAAGTCACATTGAAGGGTTCACCTGGCAGTGGTAGATGTATTCTGGTGTGGACTTCTTGAATTTCATATTCCACACCAAAGCCACACCATCTGGCTCGTGAGGAGCATCTTCATTGTTGTTGTAGGAAGCGACCAGGAGTTCAGGGTACTGGAGAAAAGATAGAGACATGAGAGAGAGGGAGAGAGAGAGAGAGAGAGAGAGAGAGAGAGAGAGAGAGAATAGACAAGATCATGGGTATGAGGCAGAACAAGGAAAGATTCTCTCTTTTAAATGAACAGGTGTTGACACATATGAGAGGTCAGAGACAGAGGTCACTCTACCTGAGGGGACCAGTCCAGACAGGTGATGACCCGACGCTTTGACCAGCGCTCATCATAGAACAAACGACTGAGAGAGAGACTGGAGCCTCCCTGCAGGTCTCTGAAAGGGGGGGCGTGTCTTATTAACATGGCATCTGGAGGTTTAATTACCATTATATAGCGAATACAACAGAAAACAGCTCATTTATTAACAGGGAGGAATTCATTAAGAACGTGTCGCACATGAACACAGAAACACTGTTCTGATTCTCACCCATCTTTATCATCCACGTCTCGTCCGCTGTAGTCAAAGAAGATGTTGGAGTCCTCGGCTAAAGCTCTCTCCATCACACGAATGCTGCGGTCGAAGAAGATGAGAAACTCCTCCGAGTGAAGAACCTGCTGCTTCTCCTCCTCTGTCAGCTCCCGCGGGTGGCCTGTCTCACACACACGCACACACACACACAACCAAATCAGAACATAAACACAGCTGCAGAGTAAATAAACAATGCATTTCAACAATGCATTTATCTACTACTTCCATACAATAACACCAACAAACTGGTATGTAAGTTGTAGGTGTGTGTGTGGGTATGTGTGTATATATTCATATAACATACTGTGCACATCATTTTCACCACCCAATTCAGGTTTAACAAATCTGGTTACCCTGTACAAGACAAAAAACCTTAAACAAGGTTTCCTGTTTCCTGTATCCAATGTGACTCGTAACAAGCCTTAGAGGCACAAAAGCCAATTAGAAGGGGGATGTGAAACAGAACGAATATGCAAACATGTTAGCAAACACACACAGCTCTCAGTTCTTTTTTACATAATGACCACACGGCTCATTTTTTTCCTCCTTTCTTGATGTTATTGCATTTTTCCATTTTCTCCCAGACTATTAGGGGCCCTTAGCTTTGATCTGAGCTCACTTGATTTGCGTGCCTTTTTTTGATGACTCATAACGAAGACAAAAGCGTGATCAAAGTCAGTGCGGAGTCAAAGCCCTCGTGTGCTTTCACAGTCCGTCTCTGACGAGGCTTCTGTCCAGCCTCTCTCTGGTTATTTACCCTGTACACTTGCACAAAGAATGCACTCTCTGCTCCCTTTGAAGTGCACTTGCTGGGGTCTAGTGACATTAAAGTTCGATCAGGCCTGACCCAGAATGTCGCAGGCTGATAAGACCGGCCCCCGGCCAGAGGGAATGCCATCTGATACTGCTGCAGGGTCACACGCGAGCGGCCGCTCAACGCTCCACTGAGCCTGTTTGGTGACTTTGGGAATTTTGACATGTGGGCGGCCCAAACACAAACCCCTGGAGCCAACAACAGAATTCAAACTGATCTGTTCAGGTAAGACTTAAAGTTGCATTTACAGTAATTTACAGTGGAAATATCATTTGGTGCAAAATAATTTTTATATTAGAAAACAAAATCTTAATACCTTAAAGCAAATGTACACAATAAAGAAGTAAATGTACATATAATGTTTATGAACTTGAATGAATGAAAATGCTGTATGCTAAAATGTGGTGTGCTGTAAAAGTTATAATAGCAAAAATGCATGTTTTATACATGAAAAAAATCAGAGCAGGTTGGTTGTGGGTAAGAAAAATAAGTAGTTCAGTATTTTTATTTCTTAATATTATACTTTAGTTTAAGATAAATTCTCTAGAAAACAAATTATATTACATAATTACATAATATTAAGACAAACAAGTTCAAGCCACACATACAAATGATGAAGCTTACTGTTAAAAGATCCATGCCACTCACAAACAGTCACATACTGTTTTACATGTGACTTACATAATAGCACAAGCTGTAAATCACATAGAAAATTATTAGAGGCACTACAGTCATTTTAATAACCTCTCAATGTCATGTCACTCCCCCTTGGCTCATTAACTACAAACAGGCTGCATTTCCCTTTAAAACTTCAAAAGGCAGAGAGACAATAATATTAAAGTCATGACAACACAGACAGATTTGCCCTTGGGAAATAACCACATTCAATGCCATTACAATCACTGTGGATAATTTATCTACAAATGTATTGTTTTCTATTGGCACGTATATGTGTGTAGAACATACTGATGAATGTCGGGCTTTCCTGTCTTTTTTTGAGTGTGAAATGAACAGATGTTGTTTAGTGCAATACTCAACACACAGAAGTCAAATTCATGCCAGGTGGAGGTTGTTGGTGCACACACACACACACACACACACACAGAATTTTTATCATTGGTCACCATTAATTCTGTGTTGCTCTTTCCAATATTCTCTTCATTATTTAGCTCTTTGGAACAGGCCCCTAGCTTTTTTTGAGACCATATGATGTGCTTGGAACTGGTTCTGAAACAGAGTGAGGGTCACACGCACACGCACACACACACACACACACATCCTCAAATAAACAGAAGACAACACATAAACATTTGTTGTTTATCTTACCTTGCTTTGTGTCCTTGTTTTTTTCCTCTTCCTGCTGTTCAGCTTCAGGGCCAACTTTTGGTTCTGTGACCTCTTCATCTTCTTCTTCATCCTCTACAGAGACACACAAGGTCATGCTTTTGTAGAACCTGCCAAACTACACACTCCCTCCCTCTGACCCACCCCGAGACTCAGTCTCACCTCTTCTGTTGTAATAATGGCTTACAGATCTTCTGAACATAACATACTGATTCTGAGAGTAATAGACCGCGACGTATTTCACAATCAGACTCTTTTCCAATCAGATGTATTTGATGCCTGGTTTTAAATCAACACAGCTTGTTTTTTCTTTCGATGAGCATTTATGCAGCTGTTCACAAACGTAAGCTCTAGGAAAACAACACAGTAAGTTAACAGACACCCTCAAGTCCCCAAAAACATATGCGCTACATGTGTGCAAGTGTTTGTGTGAGTTTATGAATTTAGAGGTCTGCTTGTGAGGAGAGGCACAGATACCCCACAGGAAGCGGAGCTGGTGTGCTGTGGCCCCTCTCTGCACTCTCTGAAACAAAGTGCTCCAGGGCCCAGCAGAGCCCTGAAGACTCAACCCTTAATTAACCCAGTCACCCCAGTCAAAGACCCAGCCCTGTGATTCTCTCCCTCAGCCACCTGCTATGTTGTCCATACCCCTCCTCGGCCCCTGAGCACTGGGCATGTGTTCCTAACCTTCTGTGTGACCCTACCCCATGCCTGCAGATGCGAGAAGGGTGGCGCTTAACACCCTCATGTGCACCTGTAGATGGGGCACACACACACTTACGCTCATGCACACTAGCATACACACAGAACTCTGTGGGATTGTTTTCTTGTTGAACCTCAGTGGCAGAGGTTAATTATCCGGGGTCGTGCTGACAGTGGGTGCCCAGTCTACAGAAGGAAGTGATCCCATCGAACCAGACGTGTTGTTACTGACTCTCAACACCAGTGTATTTGTGTTCACACCAGCTGAGGATGAGGCACAGGCACAGGCCTGCGGGCTCAATAATGATTTAAGCTTTGCTATAATGCAGCCGCTAACACTTGAGAGTTATGCTGGGGTGTGACTGATTTAGTGTCTTTTGGTTTATTTTTCTGACTTTTAGTCTGAAACAACAATGCATAAGGGCTTTACTTATTGCATGAAGTTGTGCTGAAAAGCTACACTGTCCACAATTTTGAAATAAAAATCACCAATCAGAGAAGCCAAATGTAACTGCAATCTTCAATATATATTTTTTCATTTTCCAGTCCTTGGGTGACTCACCATGCTGTACCTTCATCGTTTTTCTGATTTTTAAATACTTTTTGCTGTAAATGACTGTAAATGGTAAGAGCTGAGTGGTTTGGTTTAAAGCTTAGAAGTCTTCAAGTGGGTAGTCACTGCTAACCTCTACATATTGGGTTAGAAATGGCTGTACCGCATAAACTGTGCTGCATATTAAATCCATAATAATGCAATGAATAAAAGCAAAACTGTATTACTAATCTCTTAAGCTTGTGTTAAGACCATATAAATGCATGATGTCTCAGTAGGAGGAATTGAGACAATTGATTCCCCAGAGACAGAATGTGGATCACTGATGTGAGCCAGAGCAAGTGCGGTTTAGCTGCTGAATATGACTGAGCTTCCAAGCCAAAGACCAGCAGGGAAGAGAAGAGTCCTTAGACCCAGACAGGCAGCCAGCCAGCCCAGGCGACCACATCACCATGGACCGCTCCATCCTTTCTCTTTTCTCTCTATCACTACTTACCATCTGTTTTTGCCCTGAGCTCTGTCATTCATTTTCAGTCTTTTCCTTTGGATGACTGTATGTTCCGTCCCTCTGGGGCCTAACAGAAAATAGAACAGGCAGAGAATCGGACACCCCTTGCATACCAGAAGACCCACGCTCTAGACAGACCACGAAGGAAAGGTTTCGGTTGGGATGTCCACGTCTGGAGTCTGTGCCAATACAGGATGTGACCTGATATGACCAGGTCTACAGAAACGTCATCTGTTCCAGGCAGAACAAGAAAAAGCTGAGAGCTTTCACCACATGAAGTGGTCGCAGAAGTGTTGACCACACAGAGGTGGACGAATCACCGGCAACCCTGATTCATGTCTGTGGTTGAGAGACCATAGATTCGTAAACAATGTGAAAGAGGTTTGCAATATATCAGCAGATGGCTTCCTGCCCCGAGCTTCCACATGTTTTTATGACATCTCACAATGATTTGCATTGTAGCACAAAGCCCAGTGAGGCAGTCATGAAGCTAAACTGTTAATTTAATTATGCCAAAAATATTTTTTAATTGTTGTTTCCATGAATTGTTTTAATTGTTGGTGTTGTTTCCATGAAAATGTTAATTTGTGCTTTCTATGTAATCCCATAATGGCACTTTTTAAAGGACCAGTTATAAGGGAAGTATAAAAATCTTTTAACTTTCTTTTAAAAAAATGACTGATCACTGCTTATTATAATTAACACTCTTTAGCTGGTGCAAAGGATAAGCTTCACTAAAACAGTGTCTCCATCACTACTATTCAGTGCACTAAGATTTTGAGAGCTCTGCCAGTTTATTCACTGACTGGTTGTGCATGTTAACACTGTATGCCTAAAGATTCATATTCTGTGAATGAACAAACCAAATACATTACCAGTGCAACTTCTCATTTTCCTCAAAAGACTAAAATGATAATTGAACAACTGTAAAAAATCCAGAACTGTTCCTTGTTCCCTGTTCCCAGTTTTGAAAAACTCCACCATTGCTACCTAGAACCCATTTCACCCCAGCCATAAGATTCCTTCCTCACCTGGTGTTTAATACCGGTTCACTCAGTGGGTAGGAACATTAGGAACCCTCTACCCCGCGTACCAGATTGATGAAACTGTGGACCTGCCCTGGAAGGTAATGACATCTCCACACCTCGCCTGTCCTCAATCTTTTCTCAGCTTCCTCAAGCTGCTTCAAGCAAATCAAATCCGTCGCTTGTCAAGCTGCTAGACGTAATGACCAAAGCAGCATCACAGCTCAATCAAAATGGCTGCCATCATTAAACCCCAAACTTACCTCAGATTCAATATAAAACATTACAGCTAATTAACTGCTTAATTACCAAACAAAACTCTCTATATGAGCATCAACTGAGTGGAGCGCATCTCAAAAACTGGCAGACGCTTTTAGCCAAAGTGACTTAAAATATATTTAAGTTCCACATTTTGTTGAACCCACAAACTTTTGCACTGCTAATGCAATGGTGCACCAACTGAGCTACAGGAAATATTAACACATTCAGCTCCAAAAGACATGTACACGATACACCAGATGCAAATGACTAACAGATGGAAGCTGCCCTAAAAACATACTGAGAACTTGTAACACTTCTGTCTACTGTTAAAAAAAATCATTAACTGGTATAAAAATTAAATTCATTGGGCATGATCCCCAGCTGCATGGCATTTCAAATAAATAAACGTCTTAAAGTAATTCAGATTTTTAAATAAGCAAACTGTGATAAGATTTCAACCTAAATAACCTGTTCTGTTTTGAACTGGCTTCTCTTCGGCTGAATTCCTCAAACTTTTTGCACCCCTCCAACAGTCTGGCTTTATTCTGCTAGGCCCCTTTTCACGATCCAATCAATTTGTGCTGGATAAAACCCATCCAACCATCCAACATTTTTTCTTCTTAAATATTCAAGTTTTGCATGGACATATGTCCGATTTTGCGGTAGTAAAATGGGTTGTTGTTGGCATATCACATTGATTTTAACTGGAAATCTTTTAATACTTTTAATACTCTTTTAAAAATGGAGAACGCCTTAGCAGTCATATGATAGGAAAAGATGGTGGGGGAAAACACAAAAAGCAGGATAAGAAGCCACGTATTAAACGGAAGGAGGATGCGATTCGCTCTTTCATCCAGCGTTTTATTGGACCAAGCTGCACTGCTCCGGGCCTCCGGTTTGGGATATGGAGCTGATTAGACAATCAAGAAATCCCCTCATCTGACAAGTGGGGATTTTTTTCTGTCTGTGAGGGGCAGAGCGTGTTTGTTTTCCTCAGGGCCTCTGAGAGAGAGAGAACAGAGAGAGAAATTGTAGGGCTGAGGGTATTTCCATATGGGGGCATGAAAAACGGTGGCAACAGTGCTAAACATGCAAAGTATATACGCCAATACGCCACGCATGCACACGTGCTGCGCCTTTAAGAAGCAGCGCGCTAGATGTACCAAAATTAAGCTTTAGAAGCTGGGTGTCAGGCAGCTTGCGAACCACAACAGAGGCTGAGAGCTGAAGAGGCGGAGAGAGGGACATGAAAGAGGTTTGTAATGTGGGACTGGCACAACACCCTGCATGTGAGACAAACACTGTCTATCTTATTTCATCACCATCATGTCACATCAACAGGTGAAACATTTCAAAGAAATATTCTCACCAAGCCAACAGACCAGGTCAAGGTTGCTACCATATTAAATTTAACACAGGCACTACATTTGGATTACATTTATGCATTTATTAGACGCTTTTATCCAAAGCAATTTACAGTTTAATTAAGCTATACATATGATCAGTATGTGTGTTCCCTGGGGGTTGAATGAATGACTTTTAACAATGCTAATGCAACGCCCTATCAGTTGTGCTACAAGAACACATTGCGCTAGCAACATCTTTGTCATGGGTTTGAATACCAGGAAACATGCAACAAAATGCATTAAATTTAATGCAAGTCACTTTGGGTTAAAGTGCCTTCAAGTACATAAATGTAGCGAAAGATGGTGAATTAAATTATTAAAACAGAAATAGCAAGTAAATTTCTGTCAGAACTGAACAACACCATGAACATTTTTCACACGCTACAATCAGCAAACCGCGGCCCACCCAGCCAACAAAAGCTCTTCTCTTTCCCCCTTTTTCTCTCACTCAGACACACACTTGCCCACCGAGAGTGTCAGACTGTCTTCTGAAATCAGGCAGGAGAAGCTGTGGAGAGAGCACTTGTGCTGCTGGCTCATCAAACACACAGAGCACAGGCCAGAGTGGAGTCAGATCCCTGAGCTGACACTCTTCACGGCCTCCTGCAGGTGTGGAAACAGCCCACAACTGTGGATGCAGTTTGTGCATTTCATAACTACAAACCACACGCATGGGTGACAAACCAACCTGGACATTTTCACCCCTGCAGCTGCGATTTACACAGAGCCAAAATCTGCTGAAAGTATTCAGTACTAATCAAAGGGCAAAAATAAATGCAGGTTATAGACTTAAAAGGTAATGTATTTATATGCTACTGTATGTTTATGTACTTCTGATTCAATGCCAACAAAGTGTAATTGGATCTAATCTCGAACCACAGAGAGCAGCATTTGAGCAAATCAATAGCAGGATAACAAATGCCCGAGAACTTACAGAAATGCACAGAAAACCATATGCATAAATCACAGAAACTCTCTTATCTTCTCTTCTGAGGCGCAGACTGAGGCTCCTCAGAAGTGTGTTGTTTGCTTTGACTCTTTACTGGAAAAGCAACTTCACTTCACAGTCTTTTGTTGCTCTCTCTCATCATTCTCATTTGTCATCATTATGACGAACGGATGACATCGATCACGAAGTCCCTTTAAGAGCGCCGCTATCTTCCCGCCCGAGGCCACGCAGCACAGAGCTGTCTTCCCCTCAGAGAGTGAGACGGCACTCTGGGGTCTGGAAATGCTCTGGGCCGGAGAGATAAAGAGAGGGAAGACTTTGAACTGGTATCTTCTGTGAAGCGTGGTGAACGTGCAACAGGAAACCTTTGAGATTTAAAGTCTTGTCAGATTGGACCGAATATCTTAAATAATGTGTCATCAGCGTGTGAGGTCACCGAATTCTACTAGTGTCTGAAATATGTAGTTTTGACTATGTTCAACGGGAAACATAAATTTACTACTGAGATAAATAAAAATATCTAGAAAATATATAGAAAATTATTTAACATTACACAACATATTTCATGTTATATTTATATTATACTTGGTTATCCCACCTTCTGATACTGTTGATATTCACATGTCCAGAATGGTCATTTTTCATATGAAAATTCTCATGGTAAAAGATAATCAAGAACAAGTCTGTGAGAAAAACAACATATAACAAAATTTAGTTAAACAAAATCTAAACTGAAGAAAATTATGCAAAACACCAAAACAGGAGAAAAAGAAATGTATGTATTAAATATTTGATCATAACTACATAATATTTAATTGCCAGGTCCCCGCTGAGTCCCCCAATTATAATTCCTCTTAAATGATGTGTAAACAATTTTACACTTTATAGGACAAAAATTATTTCAAGAGAAATGTAAAAAATAAATATAAATATTTTTAAAAACTTTTCACATTTCTAGATTATAATTCTTAGATTACCATATTCCTTTAATAGTTTCTAATTCTGCATAACAAATACATAACAAATCTTACATAAGATTAACTGTTATTATTAAGAAACAAATTTTAAATCCTAATCAAAACTGAATGCAACCTCATTGTACCTCACTGTTAAACACCACTAAACAAGAATCTGGACTGTTTCATTAAACACAGGCTTGGTTTCATTCACCATCTAACCTCACAAGTTTGACTTTTGCTATTTGCTTTTTTCAATTAGTTTTTCCTAGAAAAGAACAAAAATAAGTTCTGATAAAGGATAAAATGTCTCTGCACTTGAAATCACTGGCTCCTGGTAACCGTGTACTGAAATAAAGTTGTCAAAAAAAAACCTCAAAGCCGTTTAGTTTGTATAAAAATCCCAACCAATTAAATTGCTCTCCTGTTGTGAAATGAATTCCTTACAGCCTCATACTGACAGTAATCACAAACTCTAATGAAAATAATTAGTTCCTCCTTATACTGAGTGTCTACTGTCCCAGATTTTACATTTCTGACCTACCAAGACTCTGGGCTGGTAATGAAGCTACATTATGCAACGGGTCTCTGGCCCGCAAATGTGGTGCCAGTGGAGCTGGCCCGGTCCCAGAACCACATCTTTAAAGGAACCATCATGCCACGCCATGCACAGACTGACCACAGAGCATGATTAAACCTCATGACTTCAAACTTTCCAAACCCAAGCCTGTCAAAATGAGCAACTCAACCCAGCCAATGAGCTAAACTCACTTTTCAACAAGTCACAAAACAAAGATGGCATTTTTGGCTAAAACCCTTTCAATATTTTTATTTACAGAAACATAATTTTTGCAAAAAATTTAAAAGAAATGTCTTGTTTTGTTCAGAAGTAAAAAAGAAAAATTTATCACAGCTGCGTGACTAGCACTCGCACTACAGTGACGCACAAATGTCAGTAGTTACTTAGTAGTGTACGAATATGCTGCTGAATGAGACGCAGCCCTGAATGACATTTAAATGATTTAATAAAGAAAATCATATAATTTTCTTAAGCACACAATTCATGGTTTTTCATACAGCATAATACAGAATTATATTGTAGCATCTATTATCTCCATGTGCTTAGAGTGCCCCCTTATGTCCCTCTAGTATATAACCAAAACAACTTAATCAGTACACAAATGATCATGAAATAAATAAATACTACTATAAATTAGTATTATATAAATAAACAAACTAAACAAATTATGTTTATTAAAAATATAATTTTAACAACTTATTATGACCATTTTAATATTAACTTAATGCTGTTAAAAAAAACAAACAAACATTTTTGTCTTTTGTACCCTTTATAAAATGTGTTCTGGAATTTACAATATGATTATTCTGTGTAAGCGTCACCTTTTGCCTGATAAAGTTGCCTGGGTACCAAAAAAATAAAAGTTCTCTGAGGGACTTCAGTTCCAATTCACAAGCTAACACACATACAGAACTAAGACAGTGATCTACATCCAAATACAAACCAGTGGCCCTTAAGAATAGCAGTCCAGAGACCACCTTACAGGCACCTGGGGAACGGGGGGCCTTAAAATTTGTGGCAAATGGAAAGAGGTTTAACCGTTCAGGGGAATGAAACTGTATCCCATCAGATGTTCGACACACATCAGATGGCAAATATTATTACAGTGGCTCCACGGACAGGGGCCGATCTCTGACTGAGATGCATTTCATGTATCTTATTATATGGGGGAATGAGAGGAAAATTGTAATCATCTGGATACAGATTGGCATGGTTCACCTACTGTGAAAGACATTGTATTGTCTGATAGCAATTTTTTTCAGGTTTTGACTGGCATCCCGCCTCAATCCAAACCATTTGGGATTTTGTACTTTATTGGCTTGAAACCAGAGTCAAATGACGGCTATAAATTCAGTCGTAACCATTTTCAGCAAAGAGCGTTGGGGAAAAGCCATCAACATTTACTTCTAATACCACCAATTAATTCTGACATCTCAGATCAAAAAAGAGTAAACGTAACAGTATCTAAATGCGACATGACGGTCTCTCTGCCCCGGGAGGGAGATGCAGGGAAATCAAATCTCTGTCGTGTGAAGGAGAATTTTGGCTAACCTTTAGTTTTGGGAACACAGACACTCAGAGCTTTTCTTTTGTATAAGAGAGCTAAAACAACATGCCTGCATCAAGCGCTTCCATATGTGGCCCTTACGCCCAGACCAACCCAGACGATTGAGGGCGAGCTCTGAGCAACACTGCATTCAAAAGCCCACAGAAAATTGCCATCTCCACAAGAGATGCCAACCACACAGTTCTCCCAGCTGCTGTTGTACTGTCAACTGCTTGTCCAAAATATTAAATGCATGTGTTGGAAACAAAAGGTTTAAGTGGTTTAAGAAGGTCCAGTTTAAGCATCCTTCAATTCACATTTGACTTTAGAAGAAAGATTTGAGTTGCTCTTGGGGAATTAACCGATTAAAAATTATAATGCCAATTAACCTGATAATTTTCATAGCTGTGTCATCAAACATTATGATTATGTCCTTCTTGAGATATTCTGTGGTCAAACACTGACCTGAAAACTCAATTAATTAATTGAGTCAATATGGTTGGCTGGGATCAATTGACATTCTTGCTGTTGTTTTCAACAGCTCGGCTATGGCGCTCCCTGTAATGTCTTGCAGATTAGCAGTTAGTTCGAACTCGGTTTGCCTGCAATTAGAAACCATTATAGGACCACCACAAGTTTACCAAAAAAAGTGATTGTAAAATAGAGAATCACCACATCCCACTGGAGACCCCCAGAGCTAATGGCCCTGAAAAATTCCAGAATAAGGAGCCACATAAGTACAAATAGAAAAGAGAATCGAGGGAAGATGGTGAGAAACAAAAAAACAACATAATTTCCATGACCTTCTAAACTCTCTCACATGAGTTCCAGGACAGGGGTGACCAAGTGCAATAATTAAATTACCACTTCAGCAACATTGAAGTTGCAACCAAGTTCAGTGGTTCTGACCCAAGGCCACCCCATCCAGCACACGGGCCTCTGCACGGCTGAGATACTTCTCTGTTTTTAACCGTACTGCTGAAACAACTCTTATCTGCTGATGGAAATTAGCGGTAGAGCCTGCAAATGGCTTTCAGTGCTATGACCTACCCAAAGATCTTAAATCTGCTGGCTTTGGCCACATTTCATTTATTGGGTCACTTACTCCTTTGCTAAGCTACGTGATATTTCAGAAGAACCTTGCCTCGCCCTCGAAGCATTAAAGTGAGCCATTACTCTTTCCTCTCATTTCTGAGATTCAAAAGATCTAATGTCTTATTTTGAAACTGTTTTCACAGCCTGTCAGATCAAACATATAATCACTAGCTTTGCTTCACTAGAGGCTGACGAATTCTGAGGGGTCATTTTCTCAAAAATGCACAGCGTGAAACATTACACCAACAATGACAAAGACAGGAGGAAAGTATGTAACTGGAAAGTTGACCTTTCCAAAATGCCTGACACACTGTCCATTGGACGAGACATGTCTGTGCAATGTTGTCCATTCCCAGCAACCTTAAAAAAATCACAAGCCTGCTTTTCATACAAATTATCTCACCAGGAGGAAACTGGAGTCTTGAATTTGGCGAGGAGTGATTGGTGGGTAATTTGATTGAGTGGAGAACAATGCACACTTAGCAGAGGAAGATCTCCAACCAACCAACACGCAAGAACCTGGACCACTATCACACTAGCTATATTCACTGGAGCAAAGCTCAGCCGGAAACGATAAGTTCATTGAATTAAATGCCCCTAAACAGAGTCATACACATTAAGATTGATGTGAGACGAAGCCATGGGCTTTCTCAGAGGGGTCAAGAGTTCAAATGGGTCACAACCCTTGGATGACCAAGATTGCTGAGTCCTGCTTCCATTCCACATACATGTAGTTCTGTTGCTTCACAATAATGCCATTTTCAGGTATTTTGCTTGTGATGGTGAGATCTGCAAGGCTTTTAAACCTAACAGGTTTGGCATTCACTTCTGCCTGCTTTTCACAGACCACCGGTGTAAATCATTATGAAACTGTATCTAGCATAAGATCTGCTGCTGGGTTTTTTGTTTAACCTACATGTGAGCACTGAGGGACGAATCAGGGTCAACAAGATATAACAACCAGCCAATGAATGGAACACACAAGCCAAGTTCTTTGAGATCCAACAAGTAACTCTTTCAGCCAAAAGTATCTCTCACATGCGTGAGAAAAACACACCAAATAAGAGAAGATGCTTGAATTAATAAAATTATATAACAATTTATAACACTTACATTTAGCATGTGTATGTCCCCCCTTTTTCCTTTATGATTGAATGCACTCAGGCTGGGATAATGGACCCTACAAGTTTGTGCAAATGATATCTTTAAGCTTACAATGTTAAAGCTATGATCAATGTTGCTCTGAAATTCTGAAAATCTACTATGTAATCACTTTATTCTTTAATACTGGGATACAGATTACTGTGACAACTTTTATTCAAATCCGTTTTTCACAACTGAGTAAAACATCAACATACTATTCATAACTTGTACAAGTATAATTGCTTTCCAACCTTTCTTAAGTTCCTTCAAAACTTATATTCTTCCATGTCCACATCTGTTTATGAAGAGAATTTGCCAGGTATTGCATTACCTAAATTAGCAGACAATGACAGGTATCTTCTACAGGAAAAGATTATCCTTTTAGAAATACAATTTGCCATCCACTTGTCAGCCATTTTCTCATCATAAAAACGTAAAAGAATTTCACCAAACACTTTAAATTATCACTGCCTCTGTGTTACTCAGAATCTATAAAGGAAATGTCAGGGAATTAATACGCTTCTAACTCATTTGACTTATATGACATATTAAATCAACCTCTGTCTAATACAAGAAGCAAATTAAAACTACAATGTTTTCTGCTGTCTAGCACAAGGGTCTCACCAGCCACTGCTATTCTAAGTAGCACAGTTTCAAGGGTCTAACACCTGGACCATTCTTAGAACACCCCCCCCAACTGCAGGAGAAAGAAGAGGGTCAAAGAGGAAAAAAGAAAGAAAATGAAAAAAGGCATCTGCTTAGTTTCACAAATCAATGAATGAAATCTCTGAACCAGCCTGAACAAACAGAACGCAAGACGTGGCAGGTGGTGGAACAACCTTTTAAAACTTTCTCCCGCTCTCATGCGCTTTCTCTGAAATGAGGGGTCCCACAAGGGCAGGGTCTCCCCTGGACAGACAGCCTGCACCGACAAACAGCTGTGAGCTCAACCTGCATCTGTTCTGAGAGATGAGATGAGGGGGCGGGGCCTGGCAGAGAGGAAAAAACAAATAAACTGTACAGAGTGTGATCGCTAAGGGCAACGGCCAATCAAAGGCTTGTCAGCGGTTGCACTTGTTGAATAAATGACCTGCCTTGACAGGAAATTCCACCAGCCATTTTAATTCTGATCAGGCTTCAAGGAAGTGGAAAGAATAAAAACACATCAGTTATAATGACAGGAAGTTTCCAATCACATGGCAAGCAGCTGTTAGCCAGCCCGGGGACCAGGGAGCCAAAAGAAGATGGTGAAGATTCTGGTGCAAAAAACAGGCCAAACAGATTCAGACAAAAAGCGCTTGTTTTCAGCGCACTGCTTTCAGGTTTAATAGTCAAATCAGGGAAAAGCGGAAAAGCAAACCTACATTTCCTATCACGGCTACCAGCGATGTTATGCAAATATCTAACAGAGCTTGTTAGGGGGTCCCATCCATATGGAGATGTTTAGGGTGGTTTTAAACCATCTGCGTTTTATACCACGCTTGGCATCCGAGTCTGGAGGATGCAATCAAATTAGCCAAGCTCTATGTTAGCTTTATGTGAGCCCATAAATTTGAAAACGTAATTGAAATATGATGCTTTAAATATGATTGGCTTCAGACGTACAGCATGATTCAAGCGTACGCTGAAAACACGGAGTACTTCAGAGTACATCTGAGCAAAGGGTGGCTTAGGGCTCACTGCTGTGTTGAGTTAACAAATGCACAAGCCAAGCAGCCTCACTTAAACTAATAAGGAAAAATATCCTGACATTATTCTTTTACAAACAATCAAAAGTGGCTTTGATTAAACACTTTCACATTGTAGAAATCAATCAACTCAAGGAGTTTTATTAATTTGTCTTGTGCTGAACAAGGTTTGAGTTAATATAAACTGTCTGAAGAAGTTGTGCTCTTTTTTAAAAGCTCAACAATAAAGACGGCCTCAGGGCCTGTGGATGGATGCATCACTTCCCATATTAGGCCGGCGTTGCAGTTTGTTGCATTTACTGACCTTGTATGTGAGTTTTTATTAAAATTTAATTTTCTGTTGTATTACTAAAATGAATAGCATCAGTCAATATGAGTTTATAAACAAAGTGTTTCATTGTTTTCCAGTAAAACCATGTTTGGGAATTTAAAACTGATTAAAGTGTAAATTCCGGCTGTTATTGCAAATTAAAATCCACCCTAATTATTTGTTGCAATTATTTGATGATTTATTTGCTAAACAAAACTACAAAAAGTTCTAACCTATATAAAAATATGCTTAACAAAATATTACTTTACTTTTTGGACAATATAAATGCTACAAAATCAGGCCTACAAAAAACCCTCATTGTTGAGCCCGGACTTCAAGCACTCACGCCACTACTTAAACATAAGTTCAAATGACATCAGAAAGCATTTAATTCACAAAGTCCAATTTGAGAACTGTCACACACCTGGACTGACAGTAAACCTAGCAATCTTAAACTGGTAGCCCTCCACAGAGAAGCAGGCACAACTCCAGGTGATGTTTTGGTGATAGAAGCCATCTTAAGTTACCGTCTGCATCCACTTAAAACCTGACTCAATGCGGTTACTGTTCTGCCATTTTTAGCAGAGCCACTGATGGGCAGGCGTCCCTTTTCAAGAAGCCGCCCCCCCCCTCAGGAAATGGAGGCCACGGCTGGTCAAATGAATCTTAATCTGCACAGGTTGGAAGCTCCTCAGCGGAACCATACGGTTGGGATGACAGCCCACCTGACAGCGATGAAAATCAAAGCTCTTCTCTGAGCAGCCCGTTCCCATTTCACAACGTGTTCTAAGCTGTTTCAGCATGTAATCTAAAATGGATTGTTTTGATTGAATACAGATAAAATGACATAATCAGATAACTTACAGTAGAACTTAACAGTGACTGACACAATGAGTAAATGTATATATTTTTAAACTAAATGACTCATTTGTGATAAATAAATATCACTTCACCAGTGTATTTGCCTCAAAAGGCAACACAGTATCAATATACATTTATAAAAAATAATTGCATTCATTTTTAACTTAATTAAGCATGACCCCAAACTGTAGCAGGCCGGATAAACATAAATGGATTAATAGCATTAGTCTGTCTCCATAATTCATGTGGTGAGCGATTAGTATTAAAGACTAACTAACCAACAGTAATGATTTCAACAGTGTGTTTGTACCTCAGATCAACATAAACGGAGAACTAAAGAGACCGTTACCTAAAGAATAGTATGGCGAAATGCACTGATATCGTCCGCAACACTATAACAGTTATGTGTACAGTCCAGAACGTATAAAACATTACTGTAACATTCTACCTTCAGACTGATGGGCCGCAAGAGGAGTCTGGGTCTCTTTACAGTAGGACACCACTTCTCTGGGCAGGAAGTCCACTTGAGTTATCTTAGATGGTCCCAACCTGTTTGTTCGGCGTCTGGGGAGCAAGAAACACAGTCTGTCAACATCCTGCAACCTCACATACACAATAAAATACACAGAACAATAACAAGCTGTATCATATAGTGTGACAATCCATATGATGTTAAGTCTAATATGCACTACTGTTGGACTGTTGGATCCATGAACATACTGTATGTTTGGATGACCCACAGTTGACTGCTAGAACTAATGTTTAAAGCATTCTCACTACAACGCATGTGCATCAATCACTGTCACACACAGCCCTGGGCAAACAGCTGGAGAACGAACAGCTGAAAGCACTTGAACCTGACAAACTTAAAAGGAAACAGAGAATGAGATAGAAGAAAAAAAGAAACAAGAGAGAAAGAGAGAGGAGAAAGAAGAGGGGATACCCAAGTTCAGAGTCGGCTTGCAGCTGGAGAACAGAGGGGTCAGTGTCCCACTGCAGGGTCCTGAAGTGGGCATCAGGACACAGGGTGTTGCGTAGGCCACAGCAGGGAGAAAACATGCAAGATTAACCTCAGGAAAACAACAACATCATATACTCATAAATATCATAACGCCATCACGACACGCCACATGCAGGCCAGGACAACAGTGAAACAGGGCCAACTGAATTAGCACACATGGGGATGCAGTTCAAAGGTCAAAGCAATGCTAAGGACGTTTACGTGTGTTGAACATATAATGTGCTTATATTCCTCTAACAGACACTGTTGAAGTGATTATTTTAAAGTAATAGATAAGTAATCATGAAAAATTATTTTAGGTTACACTTTTAAATTGTTCATGTATATACAGTAAAAATATGTAGTGATGTTAAAATCTGACAAATATAACAAATACAAAAATAAACACAAAATTGTTTTGTTTTGCCTATAAGAATAAAGACGTACATACAAGACAAACTAATTCGTTGACGATACTACAGTATATGTTCAACACAGTGATAGAGAAATACTGAACGTTAAGACATAAATACATTTAACATACATATATGACAAATTTGTATGTCATATATGATGTGTTTTTTAGGGTAGCCAAAACACAGCATATATATATACTGTGCATTTACAAATCCCATGTCCTCTTATATGGAAAAACAAACCTTTACACAAGGCGTCAGTATGACATGTCATATTTATCCTATAGAAACAAGTTGTAAAATGGCTGTATTGACCTTGTAAACTTTTTTCTTAACCTTCAGTGCAAGTCACAAACATGCCTATTAATCTTACACACAGCCAGTGGAGTAGCGTGTCAAACTGACACTGTTTTACCAGAGATGACATTTAAAAAACGTATTGTCATTCACGTCGTTGCAAATGGCTCCAATTTAACCATGCAAGAGGAATTGTTGAAGTCAAAGGCTCGAGGTAACAGCGGGCATCAGGCGGGCACACCGGGGGGAGCGAGTCAAACTGCTTGAGCTTTTTTCAGCTGCCAACGAGACGTGTCGTGCGCTGACGCTAATAGCAGAGCGAGCGCGTCCCTTTAAACGCGCCATTTGGATATGCGGGACGTGCGTCGCGTGGATACGTACCTGTGGTTGTGCGTGTCTGTGTTTTGGTTACGACTGCCACCGACCCCTGACCTGAGATAGGACGACAGTCGTAGATAGTGTCGTAGATAAGTGGGTGTTGCGCTACACGCGCCCGGCTAACAAGGAACGTTCTCAGAACGTTGGCTAACGTTCTCTGGAAGCTCTATTACAGTTATCTAAACGTTCGTCCAGTAACGTTTATATATATAATGCAATATATCAACGATATATAGCACATATATATAAAAACATAATTTCCTGAAGTTGCTAGTGGGGTGTTTTAAAAATGCTGCAAAAATGTCTGAATAACGTTTTTTTTTACCAAGCAATCTCGTTAATAAAACGTATAAAACTTTAAACATTTTTAACGTTGCTTGTACTTTTAGAAAGTATATTTTTAATGTGTTTGTTAGTAAATGGAAACGTTACGGATCGTTCTTACAACTTAAACCTGTTGGCTGGGCGGGCGCTGTCATAGCAATACGATCATAAAACGCCAGGCGGGCACAATTACGCTCCCATAGAAGCAGACAAAACAGGGATTTGTTGCTACGATGAGGCAATGCTAACACAGGACTGTGATGACGTCAGTATTATGCGCTGGAGATGAGGGTCTGTAGTTTGGTGCGAGCAGAGACCCTGCAGGGAGGCTTGACGGGGACAACGCGCATGTCATGTGTCAAACCAGACGCACGTCTGTATTATGCAGGTTTAATTACAGGCCTGCGATCATTCCTCCTCTTTCCGCATGACTGCAGCTATCTGTCTACATTTCAGACAAAATATGATTTCTCAGAGAAAAAGAAACTGTTAACAACCTTCACTGCAATGATACACTCTTGGATGTCGTTTCTTTGAATTGACTTCTCCTGTAGCTAACTGGGTTAAGACTGTCTATGTAACGTGAATGTATGTGGAAAACCATTTTTAACAGATTTGTTTGTTCTGCTAATACTGGCGAAAATAAGTCTTCTTGCTACATCACTTTACAGACGTTTTGGCAACAGCTGGAGGAGGCTCCATCTATTCCCGCCTGACAGTGAGGTCAATAAAGAATGTTTTTCCACGTCTGGTGTGAAGGAACATGACAAAAAACAAACCCTGTTTCAGTGAAATTAGGTTGATTGACAGGTGAAGTGATGCCATGTTGGAAAGACACAAATGAAACACACACACACACACACACACACATTGATTCTTACCTGTATCTGTTGATCCATTAAAAAGACAGAGATGCATGGATATCAGTCACTTGCATTACAAAATAATTCTGTATGTGTAATATGTTAAAAACAGATCGTTTTGCTTGCAAAAGTTAAACTAAGAAACCAATAGGAAGAGACTAAAGAGAGGGAAAATTGTTGTCCAGAATTTGTCACAAGTTTGTCAGAAATGGAGCATTGCAAATATTTGGAAACTATTTGGAAACTATTTTGTTTGCCTCCTCTGTGGAATAATCCTCAGGAAACATGAAGGATTTATGAGTATGTAAATGTTGCTATATGCAGGTTTAAGCTTAAATACCTTCCAGCAGCGGCTGCATCCACCGAGTCCTGGCTGCCTGTTTCACTGGGTGTACTCATAGACTTTGATGGAGAAATTGGTGTTGGAACTATAAAGGCAATCAGGCATAAAATGTAATTACATTTTAAAGCAGTATTAGATTTCTACTGCACTATAGATTTTATAAACCTCAGGCAACGTAAACCTCAGGCCTACTGCTTGTAATACAGATGTCTATCCACTAGATGTCGATGCTTGGCGACAACGTCTCCTTTGGGTGTTACAAAGAGTGACAAATTCAGGAGCTGGAGGGGGGAATTCATACAGACCAGACTGAAAATTTAGGAGTAATTAGACAAATACTACCATTCTTTGTTTTCTCATGTCTGCCATGCAGGGCCATTAAACTCTGAAAGTCTGCCTCAGACCTGCTGCTGTGCAGCCAACGGCACTAAACAGTGTCTTTGTTAAAGATCTGTAGATTTGTAGTGCAGACAAAAAAAATGAAAAGAGCTATTCTGCTGGGTGATTTTTTTTTAGAAATTACATTACTAAAAACTATTTTGACAGGACTAGTAATGCGGGAGGTACGCTGTGGTTAAAGGGGATAAAATACAGAAACCAATAGGCAAAAAATAAGTGGCAATAGCCCACAGAAAAAGAGGTTTGGACGGCATCCCGTTCTCAAGTCATGGACCGCTACAGTATCCCTGCACTGAAACCCAAACCCAGAATATTACACAGACTGGTTTTGGCAAAGTTATAAAGGCAATTTTGTGATGTGTGTTGGAGGCATTGTTGAGTGAGATGGCTGTGGTACAGATGGATATTTGAGCAGGGTCCAGAGGTCTGTGTACTGCACCTAAAGGAGGTTCGGGTGAGATTCCAATACTCTGCAGTAGGGCCTCGGTCTCTCTGCGTTTACGGTCCAAATCTGAGTCCTCAGGGGCGGCTTCTGCTTTCTGTTGTGTCTCTGACTGTTTACATTCACACACACACACACAGATATTAATGTTCTTACCACATACTGAAGAGAACACTGTAAATTTGTCTGGACAATCCTCGTTAAAATATTATCTTACCTCTTTTTTCTTTTTTTCTTCCTCCTTTCTCTTTTTCTCCTCCCTGATCTGAGCGAGACGCTGTTTTTTGCGCTCAAGCTCGGCTTTTAGGTCGCTTTTGTCAGCCATTGTGTCCTGCGGCAGAAATACGATACAGATCCGAATGAAGCAAATCTCTGTAGGGTAACTAGTACACATGTCTGTTAACTACCAAACAGACCCCAGTTACTATTTATTTGAGGTTGCATAAAAGTCTACTAAAAAAACAATGAAATAAAGAAACAATGACATTTGATTCTTTACTGGGGTGTGGCACACCTTTGTAGCAATGTGCCCTGATATGTGTCTAGCAGGCTGGTGAGGGCCTAGCTCACCAAAATCTCAATCTTACTGAGATAAGCCTTTCATGTAGTAAGTGGGGCACCTGCATGTCTATATACACAACTATAAAAGCTTCATATAAATGAAAATAGACAGGTGATCAAAACAAAACAATGTTCAATTGTGATTTTAAGGTTTAATTTTAGCATCAACAAACAGCATCAATTAAACATCTTTTGAGAGGTGAAAGAAAGGAAGACACAGACAGACAGAAGAAAGGGCATCATGATTATGAGGCAGTCTGTGAAATATTATTGTATGTTATGTGAGGTTTAGGTTGACTTTTGTTTAAACCTTTCGTGGATTTGATAAGCTCAAGAAACAGATGCTATACATGCTACACGATCGGCGTACAATATATCATGTGATGCTCTGGTTTTATTATCATGACAGAAGTCACGCCCCAATTTCATTATGGTAAATTACGGGAAACTTTCCCTGAAAGTCCACATATATTTCACAGATGTCACAGAGGTATGACTGGAAAAACAAACGACGCTAGCAATTTGCTATTGCTAACAGTTCTACCGAGAAAATCAAAATTACGTCACAATCTACAAGCGAGTATGAAGTCATCGAGCATCAAAATGAACGACAAACATCAATCGCACGTATGAAGCCTCACAGATCAGGACAAACATGCACCAAGTGCTGGTGACACTTCCTACCTGCTCCCCGTGTGGATGCTGTCCACTGTAAATATGCTGTATCACTGTTGCTGGGCACAATCTAGCATCCGCTTTAATGCTGCCCTTACATTAAAACATGCTTGAAATGATGCGATGCTTTGAGATCAGAGCTGCTGGGAAACCCAATCAAGCTGTATATGATGATAACGACCTACATTTTTTAGGGATCGCAGATGCTCAGTGACCGCCTTGCCACCCCCAGGTTGAAACCGAAAATCTCATCTCTCCCCTTTCTAATGGCTGTAAATATAAAAATAAATTAATCTGTGCCAACAGTGCCATCTAGTGGATAATATAGATTATATAGATACAAACGTTTATTTCTGCAACCAATAACACCGTTGGATGTTAAAAATATTTCAAATATTTCTAAATATGTATTTAGTTAATTCATACACTTTTTAACGACCCCTTTATGTATATAACAATGTAATTCTTTATCTAACTTAATCTAACTTAATTCCTACAAATTAATAATTATCGTACTAATTATTATCATAATACCTTTGGCCCAAAAACTCTTGCACTTTATATATAGCATCTATAAAATATATTATATGTCTTGCTATTGTGTACCAGAAGCTTTCCTTAACATATACGATTAATGTATGTGCAAACATCTGGCGATGAAGCTTTAATTTTGGATCATGCAGATCAGTTTAGACCAATGGTTTTGTTTACTTACAACCACGTGACATCGGTCGCTATAAAACCACTAGATGGCGCTACGATCAACATTGCGCTATATCAGACTTTGAGAACTGTAACCTTTTGCATTGTTTAGCATTCAACAGAGAAACCGCAGGAGCTATTAATAACGAAACAGCGGGACATATATTACAAATTTACATTTAATTCCAACAAAAAAATCTTATTAATTAAATTAAGATGAAATGCTTTTGTAAACGATATGCGCTTTGAGTCACGTTGCGGCACACACTGTACAATACAGCGATACAAACGACTTTAAAAATCGTGTCTATCCCACTCCCAACGACCTTTGCTCTAGTTCTGCTGTGCGCATGCGTCAACCTCAAGTCCGTATAGATGTACAGCGCACAGATGGGTAGCGCCTTTCTGGTTGTTTATGCTACGAACTGAATACGGTAAATTTTTCAGTCCGTTGCTTTTGCAATACATAGACAACACACGCGTATATTCTCACGATAATTTGTTACGGTCGGAAAGAACTAATATACAGACTTAATGTGTGTCAGTACATCTAGTATATTTTTCTATGCAGAGCGCAGCAACAGTCTCGTCGCTCCCCTCCCTCCCGTGTGTTGTGTTTGTACCCTGGTTTGTACCTTGCGCTGGTCAGATATTTTGGCGCAATGACAAATTAAACCGAAAAAGGGTGATTCAAGAGCTCGTCTCCAGCTAACGGATCAGACCACGACCCATTTCTACGGCGATCTTCAGTGATGTAATGGAAGTGATGGGCTGCTAAAATGTCAAACTTCGTGAATTGCACGATCTGATGAGACCAGGACAAAAACACTCGCTGAGATTATTGTAAGAACCTTGGATTTACCTTGAAGACCAACATGAAGTTTGCTCAGATTATGTTGAAGAACAGCTCAAAGCTGAACATACCGAAGCAAGTTGACCGATTTTCCAAGTACTCCCCGTCCCCTCTTTCAATGAAGCAATTCATTGACTTCGGTGAGTTGTTTACTTTATTGATCAGACTGAATGCATAACATCTCTAAACAGTGTAGTTATGTCTTTAGACCTAGTGACTTAAAAATACCAGAGTATTACCATTGACTTTTTGAAAACAGTTTTTTTTATTATGTACCATGGTTAAAACATGGTATTATTTGAGGCACATTGCAAAACCATAGGAAAGTCAATCATGTTTCTGTGATGCACAGAATGCTGTCTATGTAGACACCTTGCCTTTTAAGCACAAACATAATCTTTTGGCAGCTGGGACCACGTAAACAATCCAATCAAACATAACTACAAATGTTGATCTTTAGATAAAATCTCATGCACAAGAGGTATTACAATAAGATCACAGCTATTTTAGTTTCTGTAGTATATAGCACATATGAACATGTATAATCATGTCGACTCCTTGGGTTGTGATTTGATTCTTAACAGCCTGATATTGGCCAAGTTTAGCCAAGTGGGATTCAGTTGGAGGTGCACAATCTGAATTTAAAATGCTTTTTTCAAAAGCTTGTCTAGTTAGAAATTATGCCAAATATTTATTTAACTGGTCTAATAAGAGTTCAGCTGTGCTCATATTGAAACATTTTGCTCACAGGGTCCGCCAACGCCTGCGAGAAGACCTCCTTTATGTTCTTAAGACAAGAGCTTCCTGTCCGGTTAGCCAACATCATGAAGGAGATCGACTTCCTCCCTGATAAACTGCTCGGCACCCCATCACTGAAGCTTCTTCAAAGCTGGTGAGATCCACTGTTGACGATAAGCAATGACACGCTATTCTAGACTCATGCTATTGTTCAGAGTAGATATGCAACTAAACAGACATGCTGCTAAACGGGTAATTTGTAGCTCCTACACCACTGGCTGAATTGCATTAATAATGACTGTTTTTTCACTCCCCTCAAAAGATAAATTTATGGTTGCCCTGGAAGCTAAGCAACAAAGTTCTGCCACCTCTTCCTGTATAGATGAAATGTATCCAGGCTACATTTATTTGCTTATAAATCAATAGACTAAAGGACTTGACTTGTTTGTATAGAACTGACATGCTTGTGAACTCATTATGACATGTTTGATTATTTAGCTACTATTCTGATGTCTAATCTGTTAATACTGAACTGTTCCCAGATCTGTTGTCAAAACATTTCTGCTCTTTCTCTGAATATAAATGTATAAAGCTACAGTAGTCAGCTCTAGTTTCCAACAAACAAGCGATGTGTGGTTGTGAAATTTGAACCTGAGGTCAAAGTTCATTGGTACTTGCATCATGGAAACACAATTGCTGAGTAGACAGTCTGACAGCTGCCCCTTTATACACTATAAAGAAATCAGTTATCAGTCTGTGGGCTGTAGAGTGTTCAAGTAAAACTCTATTATTTATTAATCTGAATAATAAGAAGCATTAGGGGTCAGTCTGTATTTAAACTTGTTTTACACTCACAGATGAACTTACACTCACAGAACTTACAAGTCATGTAATTTAAATAGCTCATTGTTCATGGGAAGTTTAAGAATAATTGTTTCTAAAGCATTCTGAACGGAGCTTAGAAGGAGAGCTTTTTTTGTCAATCAGTGTTTGGCAAAAGCTTTGTTTTCAGATCAACTGAACGGCATTGAAAATTACATAATTACATTATGTAAACTGGATATTTTCTGCTGGCTTGCTGGTTATGAAAACTGCATGTTTTTAAACAAGCTTGGTTTGTTATGATATGGTTGGTGAAACACTCTTTTGCTTGAGGGAAAGAAGTGTTAGTGTATCACGTTGTCTTTGTTGTTTTTTGCTGCCTACAGTTTTGATAACTTTGACGTTAAACAAATATCTGTTTTACCTCTTGGTTGTTATTTAAAGGATAACATAAAAACAGTTGCTCACATTGTTGCTACCCTTGATATAAACGAAACACTGTCGGCTGAATGTTAGCTAGTACAGAATGTCAGTTGTGTCATGCTGTAAGGCTGCTGTTCAGTTTGCTGCCTGCGCGACCCTTTCAACTGGTGTACTTGATTTACCCCATTCATAAAATTGTCCATGCAAAACCTTTTAATCACCCTTCATCATTCACCACCCAGCCATCATTCATGAACTGACTGCTGTATGAATTAAATCAGTGACTACGGTAAATACTAGCACTGAAAAGAACTTCCTTTAGCTATTCCAACAAATGACTGCAAAAATATATTGTTATATAATGTTCGTGGTGCGTTACAGCTGTGTTTTAAAACATAAGGAGCTGCCAACTTAGAAAGCACAGTTAGACATTATAGGTTCAGTCTAAACTTTCAATGACCCGTAATTTTGTTTTGGAAGGCAGCATGCGTTTTTTTAAAACATGTTTGTAATTATAGCCTTTTGAATTTTGCTTGCATAAGTCAGTGTAAACTGTTAGCCTGACTGTTTGCATGTTCTTAAAACAGGTATGCACAGAGTCTAATGGAACTTGTTGACTTTCTGGAGAAGGATCCTAATGATAAAAAGGTTTTGACTACGTAAGTACAATACTTAAGTCCACAATGTATCCCACACATACTGTATTTTGAACATTTTTCTCTAGGCCCCAGCCTGCTTTCAGTGACCTGTAATAACCGTGTGACACATCTCTCTCAGCTTCACAGAAACCCTGATTAATATCAGGAACAGACATAACAACGTGATGCCCACCATGGCACAGGGAGTTCTGGAGTACAAGGAAGCCTTTGGCGTGGATCCTGTGACCAATCAGAACGTCCAGTACTTTCTGGATCGCTTTTACATGAGCCGAATCTCCACACGCATGCTGATGAATCAGCACAGTGAGTGACCAGGACATTCACCAAAGATCTTGCCAAAACATTTA
>JBAJNP010002998.1:0-42950 GCA_036877545.1 Yasuhikotakia modesta | reverse complement strand
CCAAGTTGGGGAAAACCGTCACCCGTCCATCTCTAGGATTATCAAAGACAGAATCCCCATCTTGTGTGATCTTAAGGAGGCTGGAAAAGTGGCTCCATCTCACAGTCTTCACTTTATTGGTCGTCTTAAGGTAATTTTTAAAGTAACAAGGGAGGAGAACCTCAGATTTCAAACAAGCGTTAAGTGTGACCTCTTTAACATTTTCACTGCATTTTTCTTTGCAGTAATCCAGTGCTAAAAATGAAAGAGTGACAAAATATAACTGAAAAAGGATACATTTATATTTACAAACCAACTATTTACAAACCTAAATTGTCTATTAACCTAAACAGAATGTGAAATGGCTTAAACAGGAAATTAAAATGACAAAATGTGACAATAGTATTACCCTGTATTTCCGAAATAATAGCTAGAATACATCATAATTGATCATAAATGCTGATCCTGTAAACCTACCATTTGAAATCACCAGAAAAGAAAAAAATATTCCAATCTGTGGAATGTACATCATGCAAGAACAAGAAACCAAAACCTACAGATAATAGAGAAGACAATAAAGAAATTGTCTGTAGGCTGTTGTTCTTTTAGGGCTGGGGTGCCAGGTTAGGGGCACCAACATGAGGCGTGGCTTCTTCTCTTCCTTTAACAGACACGCCCAACTCTAACACCCCCATCTGAATCACTTAGATTTGTCAACTTAGACCAAATCTTACTAAAACACGTCCAGCATCGCCACCTACTGGACAGGTTAGGCAAATAAAAGTATATAAAGGTGACGTTATGAACCATTAGATGTCAATGTGAACTTGCAATGAACTTTCTAAACTACATGACAGATAGTCTTGTAGTTTAACGCACTTAACACACGCAAGTTCATGTTACATAACAGTGAGCTTTAATTTGTAAACCATCTGTTTCCTAAATGCCTAAAAAGTTATATAGTTTTCTATTGTCAGATTACTACATAAATAAACTTGAATTCTGTGGTTACTAAGTGCATGTGACATAAGTTCACATGGTTAGACACATACTCATTGTTCAATATTACACATGTTGCAATATTGGGGAGTACAGTTACCCTACAACTGTGAGCAGTGAGAAATTCTTTAAAAATGAGCATACATTTCATTGTATAGATTATTATTATATATCTATATTCTTCACAACATATAAACATGATTAAAATGAATTACACAATTCTCAGTATTGCCACAATATATTCCTCATGGTTTCAGTGAATATTCACTTCCTCACAGGGATACAGTTTTCAGATGTGTGAAGTTTGCAGAGGGGGAGGGTTCAAATGCTCTTACCAACATATTCTTTGTTCTGTTTTTTTACAACCAGAACTGTTTTCTGTCAGTTCTGCTAAGTGCTCGTAAATATGATTTTTTTAAAGCCTTGGATTTATCAAACTCACAAAATGTACAGGGGACTCATATTTATGATTGGTATGTATTTATCTAATCTTTTATTTTGAAAGATCTTAGTAACTGAGTCTTGCAGGTGTCTTTAAAATATTATAATTAAAAGAAAACATAAATAGTTTATTTTCATTTATTCATTCTCAGTCAAAAATGGATGCGTTCCCACTCATTATTTTGTATATTACAGCAATATGTAGTGTGAACGGGTTTAACATTCAACCCCTACCAGTAAAGCATTTTACAAATGAGGATCCACTTTTTGGGCAAACCGTTATTCAGTCGTCAGAGGGGTAAGTCACCATTTTTGGAGACAGACACAGCAGACACTGTATTTATAAGCATTCATCATAAAGCACAGTAAGATCTGTCAGGAATATATAATAACATCATTTACGCTGTTTTAGAGTTTTTGTTGCTTCCCCCACAACTGGAGAACTTTACAAGTGCACACTAGAGGAGAATTGTGTTGTGGTAAATTCTCACAGTAAGCCTCTTTATTTATTTTCCTTTAAAGGCTTTTCAACTGTGTTGCATTGTTGCAACTCTTCTTTTAATGCATCAATATCTCTTTTAAAGACGAGCCGAGAAATGGTCTGAGACCAATAGCATCAGTAGCTTCCAGAGTGATATCCGATGAAGAACATTTTCTGGTATGTTACAAACCTCTTAAATACAGAATGTGTTAAAAATGGCAGACATGTTGGACAGTAGCTCTTCATTCTCAGTGATTTGGTTAATAAAAGGTTGTGTTGCTGGGGAAGCTGTCAAATGAGAAGTGTTTACAATCAGATCAGAGCAGTTTGAAGGTCTGTATAACCACAGAGAGTTTGGGTTCCCATCCAAGGAAGCGGCACACAGAACTGCACCAGTTCACCTTTAGGGAACTGGAAATAGTCTTTTAGAGAACAGGTGGATTGGAGAAAATGGTGGGGAAATTATTAGTAAAAAATATTTAGGAGAGTTATTGATGTTATTAGTTATGATATTATTTGGAGTTTTAATTTGTATTAATTTACTTGTCACTTTTTTCAGATTATAGTATTTTTGGGACGATCCCTGAGGTTGATGTGACTATCAGGAGGTAGTTAGTCATAAATGACCTCATTACTTCTGATGTCACCCAAAACTGAGCCGACAGAAGTTCCCTAACAAAAATACTGAAAGTATTTGACATTACAGATATATCCTCTTAGTTAAACCTCAATTAAAGTTACAATACCTCTCAGATATTCAAAGCTCGGTTGTGACAGAATTAGTAAAACCTAACATGGATACAAATCCAGTCAGTTTTTCAATAAAACAATTTACCAAGCCTTAGCTGAGATATAAACAACAGATATTTATTAGTTTTATTACAAATGTTGTTTTTCCTTACAAGGTGTGTAATCAGGTTCGCACCAAAAAGTCAACAACTGAGTATTTGAACGGGAATTGCGCAATAATGAATCCCAAAGGGAAAGTCCATCTGAATCCTGCAGATTTAGGTATGTTGTAGACGTTTGTGCTGATTTAAATGATGACATTTCTCAATGCCATTTCGGATCTGGAACAGATACAGTCGTGATCCTTGATCCCTTAGTATTCTTTTAATTCCAGTTTCAAAGCAAAATGCAAGACAAAACCGCAACAACAATAACAATCGTAACCACGGACAACAGATCGATAAAGGTGAGAATACATGAATACATGAACACACATCTTATTGATGATGTTATATATGTGAACGTTCTCATCATTTACATCCGCAATAAGTTCATCAACGGATGAAAAGAGACGCCCAGGAGACCACAGACACAGATGACAATGATGGTACGGTCTTTGTTTACCCTTTATAAAAAATGAATACTATAGTGTTTATTAAGTGGTGCTGGTGGTGTTCGTATCAACATAGAGCATATCAATACAGTAACACATGGCGCAGATTCTTTCTTTACTGATTTAGACTTATATGTTGTAGATGCTGGGACAGAGATTGCTTTTGTTCTGGATGGATCTGGAAGCATTCTTCCTGATGATTTTCAGAAAGCCAAAGACTTTATATACAATGTGATGATGTACGTTTGGAAAACATGTTTTGATGTAAGTAGAAAGGAAAGGATTATAATACGGTCTACAAATCTGTAAAAACAGGGCCTAATACATTTACTGTTTTTAACAGTTTATTTGCAAACGCTCCTGTAACTGAATTAGTAGAACAATGTGTTTAAGATCATGGGTTCAGTTCCCAGGGTACATTAATAAAAAATGTAATTTCAATGGATTGTAAATTGATCTTGACATTAAACAATCTCAACATTATCTCAATGCCTTTCGTTCTGTTGTCATGGTTACCTCTGCTAAACTTTCATTAAAAAATGTGATTTACAGCATAAAGTTTTACATTATTTAATTATACAGTTGTGCAATTGAAACTCAATTAACATCAATGTTTCTGTGTAGTGTGACTTTGCAGTGGTACAGTATGGAAATGAGATCAGGACTGAACTCTCACTTCTAGACAATAAGGATGGTGCCAAGGCAATGGAAAAAGTCAAGGAAATAAAGCAGCTTGGGAAAATTACAAAAACTGCCTCAGCCATCCACCACGTGCTGTGAGTTCCTCTCTACTGCTGTGCTGTTACAGACATTTTACAGGTGTATGAATAACATTAAGCACTTTTTGTTGATGATCAGTTAAGTCATGGTTCTTTCTGATTGGCTGTTTACAGCACAACTATTTTCGTCCCTGAGAATGGATCAAAAAGTGACTCAAAAAAAATGATCATTGTATTGTCTGATGGAAAAATCTTGGGAGACTCAATGAGTCTTACTGATGTTTTAAACATGCCACAAATGAAAGGAATAATTCGCTTTGCCATTGGAGTAAGTGTCTGGTTTATTGCTCATATCAGCGGCACTCCTGACAAACAAAAATTCAGTTGAGTTTTTAAAATATACATTATATATCGGAGCTACAGCTCTGGAAACATTTACATGTTACAATTGTCTAATAAAGTTAAATAAATTTAATTCAGTAAATAAAATATGTCATTAAACATATTGTCTACTCTTGCAATAACATCATATTGTCTGTAGGTAGGAGACGCCCTTCTGTCTGATGAAGAGGCAGTACAAGAGATGAAGGACATAGCAGATCCCAATCGATTCTTCAATGTTTCCAATTATGCTGCTTTAGACGACATTCTTTCCCAACTGGAACAAAATATCATTGAAGGAATTGAGGGTGAGTTTCATCACACATTAGACTATAGTAAATGAAAGTGAAAATGAAAATGACAGAAGTTCAAAAAAATTAAGGTTGTGTGTTTAATTCAAACACATAGACAAACACACAGACAAACACATACACTCAATGTAATGTTTATTTTGAAATAATTTAAGCTAGGAATAAATTATCCTACAACGCCATGACTTCTTGTGCATCAAATCAATGTACATTATCATAGTTTCACAGTGTACACGTGAGTTTGGGATCATGTGACCACTTCCTGTCCCATCTTAGGTATTCGCCAAGGTGCAGGATTTCAGTTCCAGCTGGCTGAAGCTGGATTCAGTTCACACATTTTGCCTGATGTAAGCAGTCAACTTTCTTAACATTTACATTTATGCATTTAGCAGACGCTTTATTTTTTTAAAGCGACTTACAATTGAAGTAAATCTTAAAGGTCTTAAAACCTTGTATTTACAATTTTGCTTCTGCAAAGCATTCATATAATAACACTATGCAACTAAATTGTACAAATATCAATAGCTGTTGAGTGAACATTAATTTTTTTATGATTTCTGTTCAGAAATCTGTTCTTTTTGGAGCAGTGGGCGCTTATGACTGGAGTGGTGGGCTAATTTTAAACTCTGATAACACAGTGAAATTCTTGAACACCTCTAATAACGGACCAAAATTTTCTTATTTAGGTGAGCGTGTTTGGATTAGGTACCTGTGTTGTAGTCTATTGTGTTCCCTTTTCAGTTCTGCAATTTCATGTTGATTTCTTATTGACCATAATTACTTCCTCATTGGTTGCCTGAGTTACTCACCTGTGTGGGTCTGTTATCTGTTACATGTAGTTTAGTTACATTTACTTTTCTGTTTGTTTATGCTCCTGTTGTAGTTTTTGTCAGTTTGGCTAAATGTATGTAATTTTTGTAATGTTAAATGTAATGTAATGTAATGTAAAGTTCTAAAAGTGTTTGTTTCATGAATTACACTATTTTAGTTTTAATTAGTTTTTAATTTAATTTAGTTTTAGTGATGACAAACTATTTTATATCCAATTATCATCTTATAAAGTCAACAGTTGAATAGATGGAACATTTAAAATAGAAAAGCCAACTTGTTGTGGAAAAGAATCTTCTACTCTGTGTATTTACAGACAAGTATATTGAGAGATAATGTAATTGACTTCACACTCTGTCCTGACTACAGGTTACAGCGTAACCTCTGCTCACTTACCCACTAAAACTCTATATCTGTCTGGAGCCCCGAGGTACAATTTGACTGGGGGTGTATTTGTATTTGAGGGGTCTGAGACGTATGTGCTCCAGGGGGAACAGGTGCGAAACCTTCATCATTTGTCAATGCCAATACTATGTTATATTAATACAGGATTATAATGCAGTGTCTTATAATTGCTGTAGGTTGGATCGTACCATGGATCAGTTCTGTGTGTCCTGGACATTGACATGAACGGATACACTGATCATCTGTTAGTCGGAGCGCCACATTTCCATCAAGACGGGGAGGAAGGCAAAGTTTTGGTGTACAGATTGAATCAGGTAGGATCACCGCCATTAGATCAGTATCATCACATACAAGAACGACACTGTATGTGTAAAGCAATAAGCAAAACATCTGCATTTAACCTGCAGCAGGAAGGGTTTGGGAGTGTGTACATGGAACTACAAGGCGACACAGGACAGACTTTTGCCAGGTTTGGTGCTGCCATAGCTTCTATTGGAGACATCGATAGAAACAAGTACAGTGATGTTGCTATAGGGGCTCCTCTTGAATCAGATGGTTCCGGAAGCATTTACATTTACAATGGATTCAAACATGGTCTTAAACGTTCACAAGTGAGTTTCAGTTTCATGTTCTTAATTCATAAATAATCATTTAGAATAAAATAAAAATTCTGTATGTTTTATGGATTACAACAAAAATGTAAATTACATTTACATAGTTCTTTATTTAAGGACAGAGACAAAAAATAAGATACAAGAAGCTGTCCTAAAGTGTAATACTGTATTACATTGTACTGTATTAGAATATACTGTGGTACTATATAGTACTGTAGTGTAATATATCTAAAGAGCTTAGTCATAAATAATGCAAAGCAGATTAATACATAATAAAAACGTTTTTTCTAAATTGCTGAAAAATTAAACAACATGATTAAAAATTCATAAAAATGAATTAACCTCAATGGGCTATTTTTTATTTCTCAGAAAATATCATCATCAGATTTTGGAATGAAGCTTGTACATTTTGGTCAGTCAGTAAGTTCCATAACTAACACAGCACAAAGAAAGCCTTACATTGCTGTTGGAAGTCGAGGGAGAGTGACTGTTTTTCAGTGAGTGGAAAAGTCTTCCCCAACTAATGTATATATATATATATTATATATTATATATATAATTATATATAATTCTGAGAAGTTATATGAAAAATGGGAAAACTTTGTTCATTTTTGTTATAGGACTATCCCTGTCATAACTTTCAAACCGATTATAACAGCTGATCCAGCAGTCATTCCTTTTTCTCTTCAAGAGCACAAAACATCATACAAGCATAAGATAAAATTCTTTGTTTGCTTTGACACTAAAAAGGGGAGACTCCAAAGTAAGCTTCCTGTTTGACTCCAGTACATATTTGTGATCTAAAAATGTCCTTGTGATTTAATAACATTTAACTTTTGTTTTGTAGCTGAAACGCTTAATATTCAGTACCAGATTCATTTGGATTTTGGTGTGAACAAAAAGCGTCTTAGTGTTGATGGCAGCACACTGTTAAAATCCACCTTCTTATTGTCATCAGATGCTGACTGCACAACTCCCATCAACTTAGAATATTTGGTATATTGAAAGTTATTTTTTGTACATTTATTTTGAACTCTTATTTTAAGTCTATTTTGTATACTTATATAGACTTACTTGCATACTTATATACTTTTCTATTATATACTTAAATTTAGTCCACTAAACTCTGCATTGTAATAACACAGAATGCTATGTAGTATTGACAGAGATTTACTCTGCCTTTATTTCAGGGCTGTTATGACTGTTTTTCACCTATTAAAATAAAGTTGGATTTTTCATTGGCCCCGAACCCCAATGGCATTCCTATCAGAATTCTTGATATATTTACTCCAACAGAGATTTTTGGAGAGGTAATACTATTTTTATCTATTTGTCATTACATTAAAGATTTTACAATTTCATTACATTACAATTTGCACTTGTGAATCAGTCACTGTTTATTCTTCTTATTGCAATGATTTAAAGCACTTAAGGAGTCAAATAACATTTGTATTAGTATCCTATGTTTAGTAGTACAAAATATATGTTTTCCTTTATTTAATAGATTTTATTTGAAAATGATTGCAAGGCTGAAATTTGTAGGCCGCAAATTACATTAGCTGATTCAAAAATAAGGTATGTTGATAAAACCTATCCAAATTAGCCCAAAAATTGATGCAAATTGATACAATATTTTATTCAGAAAACATACAAATCTTGTTGTGTTTAAATCAGTGTTTATGTGACTGAAATATTTTCTGTTGCAGTGAAAATTTGATCATAATTGGAGAAACTCAAAGCTTGAGTATAAGTTTTAATCTCACCAACACAGAAGATCCGTCGTATATGACGACCCTAACTTTCACCTACCCCAGCATCCTCAGTTTAAAGGTCGGTTTGCATTTCTTAATGCCATGTTTAAAAGACAAATGCAAAACCAATGACACATTACTGATTCCGATGCCTGACAATCTGGTTTGTGTTTCTCATGTCTAGAAAGCTGAAGGACATTGTCCTGTAAGGAACGACAGCCACATACAGTGTCTTCCTCTCCATCCTGAACCTATTTTCAAAAAAGGTGCAAAGGTATGAATCTGCCACGGCTTTAAATCAACCGTTTTTATTTGCTACTGCCTTAATATTGATTTTATTTCCATATTTACCAGACAAGCGTCTTTATCTCCTGGCAACTCAGTGACACAAAATCTGTGCTGCATCATCTGACGAATTCTGAGATTATTGCAACTCTAACAAGGTTTAGGCTGGTTCTCACTTTAATGCATCTTTAATATAAAATCATCATTTAATATTTAAATGTTCCCTAAAACATTTGTGCAACTGTTTTTATTTTAGTGAAAATAGAGGCGCGCAAGATCTGGACTATAAAATATTTCAGTTTGATGTGATGTATTCCCTACCAATCCAGCTAACTGGGTAAGTAAACAAACAACGAAGAATTTGTTTTAAGGATTAAATCTTATTATTTTACAGTATTGAATCCTATTTACTTTTTTACTATGTTGTCAGCAAATCATCCCCACAAAGATTCCACATAGAGGAAGGAGGGAAGACTGACACTTCACAATTGCAATTTATATTTGAGGTAAAATACACAAAACAATACACAGAAGAAAACAAATTACTCTTATTAATGCTAAGTTTTGGGGTTAGAGATGCTAATAAATTGGTAAAATTGGAGGCTGTTGCTTGAAATTAGGACAAAATTACAAAGTGACCCCCAGCCTCAATACACACATTTAGTGAGCCCACCTCATCATTTACATTTATGCATTTATCCAAAGCGACGTACATTTGAAGGAACAATAGAAACAGTGCGCCAACTGAAAAAGAACAACAACAATCTTATAAGCATGGTACCATTTCCCCTAGACTAGTTTAACGTAAGTAAACAAGTGCTGTTGTCCCAACTGATCCCCTTTTTTTTTTTTTTTGGAGAGACAGTAGAGAGAGGCAAGGGAGAAAAGAGGAGGAAGAGAGAGAGAAGTGTTAGTAGTAGTAGTCATCACAGGGCTTGAAACAACATTTCTCATTGTCCTTGGTGGTCCTGTAACTAGATTTTATGTCAAAACTATTTAGGCAGCCTGGAAGTTCACATTATGGATCAGTCTAATAAAGTAATACTGTTAGTATTAAGTGTAGATAGTATTATATTGATATTTAATTGTATTATATATTAAACATTTCATTTCATTTTTAGTTTGTGGGTGAAAACAAGTATGGTGCTACAATCGATGTAACTATAAACATAACAAAGGAGGCATTCAACACAGACATGACCATAAATTATGTCACACCAAAGGTATCACACGTGCAAAATTTATTAAATTACAATATAAAATTATACCTTTAAAAATAACATATTAATTTTTTTGCATTAGGAATGTTTTGTGCCCAAAACTAAAACAGTAGAGGTAAGGTATTTTATCTGCCTTGTTGTTGCTGAATTACACATTTTACTGAGTCCACATCTATTGCCAGGCCTGGAACAACAAGACTATAAAAAAATAATTTCTAAACCAACGTCTAACATAACAATAACCACAACCTGTCCCTGTGGGGCAGTAATAGGTGGATAAGAACCTCTTATTGTTGTAAAAGTCTATAACCTTGAAATTAGCCCTAACACTAATCCTAAAATCTGATTGGCTGACAGGAATGGTGTTCCAGGACCAATAGGGACGTTGACTCAAAAACATGTAGAACTTGGCAAAATTAGATTCACAAAGATATAAGAAAAAAGATACTGTCATAATTTGAAATGAACCAAAGAATAAATGGTTTGTGCTTTCAGACATTGTATTTTATCACATGTACGTTGAAAGAGTTGCAGAAAATCATCATTGATGCCAAGGTTTCAATACATGATGTTCAGGTATTGTAATCTCTTAGACATAAATTCTTTTATGCAAAATCATGCCAACAAACCAATTGTCTATACAACAAAAGTTAATGTCCTTTTCAAATGCATAGGATAAATCAGACAAGATCACTGCCGTTGCACAATACAGCTTTGATGAAACCATCTACACTTCAAAGAATACTTTTAGGACAGTTCCAGTAAGTGCAAGTCTTACTTCAATCAGGCAAACATTATTATATAAATGTACACACTGATAGAGTCATTTACACAATGGAGGTGGAGGTGATCATTACAAAGCTGGCAGTGACATCATCTAAAGGGGCCATCATAGGAGGCTCCACAGGTGGACTTTTGCTCCTCATTATCATCATAATCATTCTCATAAAGGTACAGTTAACCTTTCCTGTCACTGGCTGTGTTTAGAATGTGTTTAACTTACTGCATACTACATAGTATGTGTACTATATACTATTTTTGTACTATTTTAAGGACTTTAAAAATACCATGCAAAACAGAATGTTTTGGAATTATAATTGTCTTTTGTGATCCGTTGTTCAGTGTGGCTTTTTCCGTCGGCGCCGTAAAATGGACCAAGCACACGGCCCAAACTAAAGACTAGCAAGACCAAAGAGGAACCATATTTGCCCTGTATATATTGTTTGTGTCTATGAATGGTTATTGAGAGAGCTCTAATGTTTGATTAGCAATTTGTAGTTTAGAGGATGTATTAATTTAATTGAATAATCGTATTTAATATAGTATGTACAGAAACAATGAGAAACCCAATAACTGTATCTAAATAAATTTGATGTAAATTTAAAGTATCAATTAATGTTGTTCTTGACTTGCTTAAATCACCTGTTCCTCTGAGAAAAAGACCCCAGTGATCTTATATGTCTCTAGTTTCAAAAGAGATCTCAACAACGTCTCTCATAACATTCTGTTTAGATTACAGACACCAAAGTTTGCAATTAAGTTTTCAGCATGAATTCTTATAGTTAAGATCTCTTACATTGCAAATTACAGGAACACTATCCACATTAAAAATACAGCTTTATTGTCTATACAGTTATAATAACACCATGTTATCAGGATATCAGATCATTACATTACTAGGATATCCCTAGCTTAACCCTATAACCTGGATAACAGCATAACTTTTCTACAGTGTAGAAAATACATTGTTGACAAGCCAAACAAACAACTATGTCTCAGTCACGTCTACATGACACGCACTCATATAAAGTCACACACGTATCATATGATAGATCTGTCAGCTCTGCCCATGTTTAGTCTTAGATCTGACCAATGAGATAAATGGATAACTGTTAACTCAGCAGATATCTGACATTGCTTCACAACAATGGTGCTGAATCACACGCTTTCGTTAAAGACACACAACGACTGCATTACTACAAAACACTTCTAGACCGACAGCATGACCCAATACTTCACATTGCGATCTCATGCCAACCACATCTCGCGAGATCGCACGAGGGGATAAGTTAAGGAAACATGGCGATGTCTAATTTGTTAAAGGTAAGAGACGCTAGAATATGACGATTTTCCCCTTCATGTTCTCATTAAACAGACATAATCAATATAGACCGCTGGAGAACTTTAATGGCTGTGTTTTACCATTGCGATTTTGCGATATGCTTTGACAGTCCCATGCATGTCCATGAGTTTATTAGACTGTGCTGTTGGCTCTCTTTAGCTAGACTGTGTGCTAGCAGAGACTCGTAAAGCCAATGATCAAAATAAAGCTGGATTGCATGTAGACTACTTTTAGCCATTATTCATTCCACTTGGCATTGGACATTATTATTATTATGTTGTTTAATCCGTGAACCTCATGAAGGGGTCTCATACTGTTGACAGTTAGCACCCATGTTGCTAGCTTGCCCAATGTTTAAATGCCACTGATTGTAATGACTGTTATCTAAAGATTTGAGGAGTGTTTGACACATGGAGTCTCGTGCACTTATCGTCTATTGCCATATAACTGTATGCATTGTTTCTGGTGGCAGATATTTTAAAACGTTATATGCAAATATAGTTGATCAGTGCATATGAATATAACACTGGTCATATTACGCGTGTGTTATAAGTTATGTTTGTTTTGACAAATGACGGCGATATGCTAAAACCCAGTGAACTGCCTACCTAGACAACAAAGGTGTTTTGGGAGTCGTGGGTGTGGTAAATGGGCTTTTGGTGCACTTACTAGTAAATCTTACTAGGTTTTTTACACACTGTTTTTTGTGGTTTTGTGCCTCTTCTATAACTTGCTTGTAAATGTATTATGTCTTTGAAACAAATGCAATGCTTGAGTTGTGCTTTTGACATGTGCATTTTAATCTACACTACAGTATAATAAATCCTTAAACAGAAATACATATATTAAACAGGTAACTTTTGGAACCCTGTGCAGTTCTGCAAATAGTTAGCCTGGTGTAAATAATTACTCCGAAACAAAGCAGAGTTGTTTGTTCTTCATAATGTAAGCACCAGTTGTCTGCAAAGATAGTGAGATGATGTCATGGTCCCTGTAGTGTCTAGTTGCTTGTGTTTAATGTGAATGCAGACATGCCCTTGCTTTCTAACAGACTATAAACACTTGCATGTCCTTTTTTTAGAACAAGGGGTCCCTCCAGTTTGAGGACAAATGGGATCTTATGCGCCCCATTGTCCTTAAGTTGCTTCGCCAAGAATCTGTAACTAAGCAGCAGTGGTTTGATCTTTTCTCGTAAGGCCCTTCGATTCTTTTAATACTTGGTATATTAAACATAGTCTTTGCGCTCAATTCCTCTTACTGTTCCTTCTTTATTGCAACAGAGATGTTCATGCAGTTTGTCTATGGGATGACAAAGGCCCTGCAAAGATCCATCAAGCCCTCAAAGAGGACATCTTAGATTTTATTAAGCAAGCCCAAGCGGTAAGATCAGTTCTAAATTTCTGCCAATTACTACACGGCTTTAATGAACTCATTTCTGATTGGTCATTGGTTGGAATGTGGTTTGAATTTAGTGATATCAGACCGATCTTCCAGACTATTTTGCCAATGACACCAAAACGATACACATAAAAAAAAAACTAATGAAATATTCCATTTCACATTGCAATACATTGCAAGTAGCATTTACAATATGTTATCACTCATTTTCTTTGTTTTGGTTAAAACGATCGACTAGCTGTACATTGTCCCTAACTTAGAAAATCTCTATGGTGGTTTCTTATTGTTGGTCTAATCCAATGGTGTTTAGCGAGTGCTCAGCCATCAGGATGACACGGCGCTCCTCAAGGCTTACATTGTGGAGTGGAGGAAGTTCTTCACACAGTGTGACATTCTGCCCAAGCCGTTCTGCCAGCTGGAGATCACCCTGATGGGCAAGCAGGGCAGCAACAAGAAGTCCAACGTGGAGGACAGCATTGTTAGGAAGGTGGGTGGAAACTAGCATTAAACGGTTCCTGTAACAGTTCCTGAAAACCTTTGTTTCCTTTGGTGAATGAGAGTCATTCAATTGTCCTGCATCTCTGTCTTCCTTCAGCTAATGTTGGACACTTGGAATGAATCCATCTTCTCCAACATCAAGAATAGACTGCAAGATAGTGCAATGAAGTTGGTCCATGCTGAAAGGCTGGGAGAGGCATTCGACTCTCAATTGGTCATCGGGGTCAGAGAGTCTTATGGTGAGACCACAATGAAAACATCATATTATATAGTAACATGACTCCAGGATGTGTTGGGTTGAGTCAAAGACTGACCGCAGTGTGGAGTACATTTGATGCCAGTTTTAGTGGAGTGGAAAGAATTGATTCACTGATGCATCACAATTGTTTCTCAAACATTTCTGGATTGATCCACAAAGTAATCAAGATCTGAATAATTGATGATGGTTATGCAAAAGTGAAAACAAAACAGAGAAGTGCAACAGCGGTAGGGAGAGCAGGTGTGTAGCTTGTACAAGAAGGGACAATTAAACTGTACATGTACAAACAAACATAAGATGAGAAACATTTTGTTCACACAGAACACACTAAATTGCCTTTATACTGGGTTATTTTATATGCTTACCGTTTCTGTTGGCAAGTGGAACAAAAACATTTTATTGCAATTTTTGTATTTCAACACAAACCACCTGAACTCACTGAAAATCCTGGATTCAAATCTGATTGTGAATGTGAATTGAAACAGAATCTAATTATATTATGAACCTGTATCTGCATGTGTAATCTCTCCCCCAGTGAACCTGTGCTCCAATCCAGATGATAAGCTGCAGATCTATAGGGATAACTTTGAGAAAGCCTACCTGGACTCCACTGAGAGGTTCTACAGAACCCAGGCACCATCGTATCTGCAACAGAATGGAGTACAAAACTACATGAAATATGTATGTCATACCAAAATATTATTACTTAAAACAGATCTTTACTTACTATGGTTGAGCAAGGATTGTATACTGATCATTTGAACTTTGGTTGCACACCTTGGTGCCTCATATATTCTCATGTGTTTGTCAACAGGCAGACGCTAAGTTAAGGGAAGAGGAGAAACGTGCACTACGGTATTTAGAGACTCGACGTGAATGTAATTCTGTACAAGCAGTGAGTATATGAAACAGCTTATTAATAATTCATGTGTTGTCTTGAATTGGAAATTGCAGTTTTGAGTAATTTAGAGTGATCGATGCATCATGATTAATACACATTTTTAATGATTAATAACACATTTTTAATGTTTCACTATTTTTTTAAATAGTCATTTATTGTCCGTTGAATGAATTAGTTGGTACCAGGAACGCCAGTCAGACATAACTGTTTTGTTTTCCCAGCTTATGGAATGTTGTGTGAATGCACTGGTGACGTCATTTAAAGAAACCATTTTAGCAGAATGTCCCGGCATGATCAAACGGAACGAGACAGACAGTGAGTTGGGAATTCAGAATTTTGTTGTTTGGCTGTTCATGTCACTAGCGCTGCTAATCTGTGCTGTTTTGCTTGATGCAGTTGCTAACTAGCAAAGCTTATTAGTTAAGGGGGTGTCCATATACAAATTCGGCAACAAGTAAAAGTTGGATATGGTTTATCAGTTAACCTCTCAGCGCTGTGTGATCATTCCTCCACAGAACTGCACCTCATGTTCTCCCTTATGGATAAAGTTCCCAATGGGATTGAACCAATGCTGAAAGATCTGGAGGAGCACATCATCAGTGCAGGACTGGCGGACATGGTGGCTGCTGCAGAAACCATCACAACTGTGAGTTAAATGCAAATTTCTGTAGATTCTGGATAACAGCTTTGGCACAATTAGGCCCCCAGCCTGCTGAACTGGTGTTAATATACTGTTCTTTCTCCTCAGGACTCTGAGAAATATGTGGAACAGCTTCTGACGCTGTTCAATCGCTTTAGTAAATTAGTGAAGGAAGCCTTCCAGGACAATCCACGATTCCTGACAGCCAGAGATAAAGTGAGTGCACCCATCATCCATTTTAAGTTCATGTACAGTTGGTCTTCATAAGCAGGCAGAGTGAGAAGACACCCCAGATGGTCACCAAAGATCTGCTGATGGCACATACTAACTAAGTTTGTATGACTGAAAGACTATTATAAACACTGTTGATTTAACTGAATAACACTATATTGAATTAGAGCTATTGTATGTTATCAATGAAAGAATAAAAATTTGTTAGTCTTGTTTTGCACATCTGTGGTTGCTTGACAAAGAAACAACATATTTTGTGACTTCCAGGCCTATAAAGCAGTTGTGAATGATGCCACAATATTTAAATTGGAGCTGCCAATGAAACAGAAGGGGTGAGTGATTCCTGTTTACTGGGCCTCTTTCAACGTCCATTTAAGTGTGATACACTGTTTTTGTGTTGTTGTATTTGTGGTTTATAAGGTTTTATAGGGCTTTGAATGGTGACCAGAGACTGACAAGCCCCAAAAAGGAACAAACTATAGAACTAAACTACCCTAAAAAATGCAAAAGTATTCCAGGTATTCCAGCCTGATATTCCAGGTTTTCCTAAACTGTACAGTAGTGTAGCGTGAGGAACCAACTTTTACCAACTCTTACTCAACAGCTGTGGTCACCATTCACTTTCACTGTATGGAACAGAGAAGCTTGTAAATTCTGCTATAAATAACATCTCCTGAGTTTTATTCATTGTTTCTAAATATGTCTTCATGCAGGGTGGGCCTCAAAACACAACCGGAATCAAAGTGTCCAGAGCTGCTAGCCAACTATTGTGACATGCTGCTAAGAAAGACGCCTCTCAGCAAAAAACTGACCTCTGAGGAGATTGAGCTCAAGCTGAAAGAAGTGGTGAGGCACTCCGAAGTGTCAAGCATGTCATACATTTTTGCCTTTACATAAAACACATCCATTAAATCCAGGAATATCTTTCTTTCTGTAGCTACTTGTGCTAAAATATGTCCAGAATAAAGATGTGTTCATGAGATACCACAAAGCCCACCTCACCAGACGCCTGATCCTGGACATCTCGGCAGATAGTGAGATTGAAGAAAACATGGTGGAATGGCTCAGGGTAAGAGCAACATAACAACTGTATTAGATAAATGTAAGGATGATATTTTTGTAGTAAGTGTCCTTAAATGCTAATGCTTTACTTCCATTATAGGAAGTTGGTATGCCGGCTGACTATGTGAACAAGCTGGCTAGAATGTTCCAGGACATCAAAGTGTCAGAAGATCTTAACCAGGTTTTCAAGGAGGTGCACAAACACAACAAGCTGGCGTTACCAGGTGACTTACCAGCACAGCTGGTCTGTCTCTAGGTTTATGTAGTTGTGGCACTGGTCAAAGACCAGTAGAGACTATATATTTTTATCTAAGTTCTATAATGTGAAATGGGTTTGGTATAAAGGGTTGTTTCTAAGATTCGTGTCTATGTGTGACCCAGCGGACTCTGTAAACATAAAGATCTTGAATGCTGGAGCATGGTCACGTAGCTCGGAGAAGGTGTTCGTATCTCTGCCCACTGAGCTGGAAGACCTCATCCCTGAGGTGGAAGACTTCTACAAGAAGAACCACAGTGGCCGCAAGCTCCACTGGCATCACCTCATGTCCAATGGCATTGTAAGTTCATTGCTTTTTGTGTTTGGTTGTTTTTTGTAATACTTAATACTTGGATAAAGGTCACTGGTTACCCTGTCTTCTCTGGTAGATCACTTTTAAGAATGAAGTAGGACAGTATGACCTGGAAGTCACAACCTTTCAGTTGGCTGTACTTTTTGCCTGGAACCAAAGACCCCGAGAGAAGATTAGCTTTGAGAATCTGAAACTTGCCACTGAGCTGCCTGATGCTGAACTGAGACGAACCCTCTGGGTAAGATTATAGCCCGGCCATACTTTTGTAGCATCATTTGTATTGCCCAGGACAGGTACAGTACTGCCCAAAAAGCACATCGGATACTTCACAAAAAAGATGTTCAGTTATATCTTTTACATTTGTGTGTCTGTAGGAAATTTTAACACATTCTTTGCTATTAACTGTAACAATCAGAAGACATTTGTAAGAATAAAGACGTTGATAACAGATGGTATTGTTCAGTCTGACATCAATGGAAAAACTAAAAGCTGTGGCAAGATCTTCAAGATACTTGCTTTGAATTTGTGATCAACTCAGTTGTTTTCTTTTTTTAGTCTCTTGTTGCCTTCCCAAAGCTCAAACGCCAAGTGCTGTTATATGAACCTCAAGTGAGCTCTCCCAAAGACTTCACAGACAGTACATTGTTTTTTGTAAACCAGGAATTCTCCCTGATGTAAGAATATTTTCTCTCTTGTTTTTTCTGAATTGCCAAAACCCAAGTTTTATTTGCTTTGATCAGAACTACTGTTAGATGTCAGATTTGTTTTTTTCCCCAGAAAAAACTCCAAGGTGCAGAAGAGGGGAAAAATAAACCTGATTGGTCGACTTCAGCTGACAACCGAGCGAATGAGAGAAGAAGAAAATGAAGGCATTGTCCAGCTTAGAATTTTAAGAACACAGGTATGAAACCCCAAAAATAATGCAATGGTGACATCATTAGTTCTGATGTTTCATCGATCTTCTCACCTGACGTTGCAACGTTTTTCAGGAGGCCATCATTCAAATCATGAAGATGCGTAAGAAGATCACAAACGCCCAGCTGCAGACCGAGCTGGTGGAGATCCTGAAGAACATGTTCCTTCCTCAGAAGAAGATGATCAAAGAACAGATTGAGTGGCTTATCGAGCACAAGTACATCAAGAGAGACGAGACAGACATTAACACCTTCATCTACATGGCGTAGCAGGGAAACGACCCCGGAGATGATCCGCCGCCGATCCAGGGACGACGTACCTTTGTAGGACCAGCAGTGGGGGAGGGATGGAGATGTTATGAAGAAACTGCTTGGGCTGCTGGTCTTCCTGCCTAGTGATAAACTTGACTGTCACACATCGGAAAAGTTAATTCACAAAAAATACATAAATCCCTGCCTTACCCTACAGTGAAAATCCAGAGGATGAGGATAGGAGATTTAAAAAATAGGAAAAAGACAAAAAGGATTATATTTTTGCCATTGGTAGTCAGTATGCATGGTGGCGGTCTGCCTTTATTTGTGCGCATCTCCAGCAGCATGCGGTCAGTGGGAATGTCACATTCATCTGAGGACTTTTTTATGTGTGTTGTGTTAGTGTTTTTTCCCTCCCAGATCCTCCATTTGGACCCGTCCTCGGTACACAGCCTGGCTGAGAGCCACCACCCTGCTGCTGTCAAACACCTGGCCCTGCCACCTACACCTGGGGAGTCACCGGGGAACGTGGCCTGGGATGTAGGACCAGCATTAGCACTTTTCACCATTTCTGCCGTTATTCATCAGCATGACTTTGTTTTCTGTAACCTTTGGTTTGTTTTACTGTCTTTTGGTTGAAATTTTAATCTCATAAAAAAGTGATGAGTTCTAGAATCTCATAGTTGAGTAACCGAATGCCAGGCTACCCTGCATACATTTCTAAACTTATCTTTAAGCTACAAGAAGACTTTTAATGGTTAATCATGGTAAAGACCACAAGTTTGTCCAGACTGAAGCTTTATTGATGCCAGAATGAAAGGCAGAGAGTTTATCGCAACACATTCAGGCATCCAAGTAAAAGCTTCCAGAAATTAGGGTCATTTGATGCTTTAGACATGTTTTCAAAGAGGTTTCTTATATGCATTACCAATGAACACAAATTGAAGAAGGTCAGTGTAATAGTTTGTTTGTTTGCGTTTGTTTAATTTCGTCCAGAGACAGATGGAGATGGACAGTTTTCCGTCTTGGGTTGCAACTGAGATGCTGACTGATTTATTTCAGGGTGGTTGTTGGTGGTAACTGGGAATGTTGTTTGGGGTTCTGTGATAGTGCCCTCCCCCTACGGAGCCCCTCTAATGTATCATCTACTCGTTGTAGGGCTCTGGGACATAAGAGGCCCCATCATAAGAGAAACTTTGTTCGTAGCCCCTGAAACGAATCTGATTACTCTGTTCACCCTATTGCTGTTAAGCTATATAATTCTCAATCTGTGAAGCACAGAGTTACTGGTGTCTGAGTAAAGCAAGCAACCTCAGGTAAAATAGGACAGGAGATTTATTTTAAGAGTATGTGGTTCTATCCCTTGCTAATTACATATTGCCAAAGCGAAGCACAGGAGTGCAGATCTAAAAATAATGTGGATAATATAATGTTTTCTCTTTAACCCAGTTTCAGTAAATTAAAGCAACCTGAAATTCTTTGCCATTATAATATTAGAATCTATTTATTCATGTCTCTAAAGCCACCATGGAGAAGTCTTGTGACTTTGGCACGATTGTGACACTGGGTGGAACCTATAACCTATTTTAACCTTTTTGACTCATGGCTTTGTTCCAGTGTCTTACCCGATATGGACAAAAGCATAAGCAGTTATTCAGTAAACATTGATCAATGGTTTATTATAAGCATATGTGTTTCAGATGTATATCATGATAATAAGTATAAGTATAGAAAACTGTTCCCTCCAGACATATTTCAAATATTGGCAGCCTTTGGTCAGTGGGTTTGATATAAAACGAATTACCAATAGCATTATTGAACTTAGCTTAAATCACACTATATCGCAGCCTTTTAATGTGTTTAATAAAATACATTGATGCTGTAGGTTTAATTGTATGTTCATATCAAACTGGAAACTTTAATGCTTCTATCACAAGGATAATATCACAACGTCTCAGTAAAATACGTGCCACTGATATTTAAATAACATGTCTGCAGAATAGCTGTCCATCTCCACTCAAGTGTTGTCTGTCAAGTGTGTGTTTGTTTAATCCTAAAGCTGTTTTTAATGCAGTTAATTCATTTAAATCCCCTTTTGTTTGGTTGCGCACGGGTAACTCAGAACAGCAGAAAGACTCCCATTGATTGTACTGCAGAGACGTTGTATGAGATCCACATGTACAACAGTATTTGTAAACATTTGTGTTGTTTGATTGTCCACTTTATTTATTTATAACTTAAGTGTGTGTGTGTGTGCGCGCGTGTGCGTGCATAAGAGCCTTTTACACAGGGTGCTGCCAAAATCCTGTTACGTTTATGCATTTTCATTTTTGAACTTTAAAATCAATGTTACCACAGGCTGTATGTTTTCTGATTTTCCTGTATCAATTTCTGTAGGTAATTATACTTTTATTAGAACAAGCACTATAATTTTCAAATTAGTCACAGCGGATGTTTATGTGCTTGTGATATTATAAAGCCAATTTATTTGTTTATTGACAGTTTGACAGTTTATTGACGTGAAAGGGGGTGAAACTAAATGCTTTTGTTTGAATAAGTGTGAATGACCTTTAACAGGAATTGCTATGTGAAATGAATTATACTTGTTCACAAAATTTCTGATGTGTATTCTTTGATGCACATAGGTTGTTTCAGTAACTGGAGTCTGTGTGCACAATATTTAGTAATATGATGCAATAAGTGATGGGGATAGTATATCAAAAACAGTATTTAAATCTGTTGATGCAGTTTCCTCCAATAAACTGAATGTATACGAATATAAACACACATTATTTAGTTGTTTATATTGTATCATTCTAAAATTTTCCCATTGGTGTGTTAGGATTCATAATTTTACTGTTCTGTTTTTTAAATACTTTTCAAGCAGTGAAATGCAAATTGTTAAAAATTTATTATGGATCACATTACAGACAAAAACACATTTTCATAAACCTGATACTGTATCACTCCTAATACTGTAGGAATATATTGTCTTGTGATTTTCCAAACAATGTCCCTCTTACTCCACATTATCAGATAAAAAGAAGTGTTTATCTTTACCCCCTTCTGTGTCTTCCATGTTTGTTTATTGCAAAACTGCTACTTATCCAAATTTTCGGCACAATTGTTTCTAAAGGTTTGTGTGTTTTAATAATCTAAATTACTTCATTCAAAATGGTTACTTTAGCCAGATAAGTTGCAATTACATTCATAATAAGTATTTATCTTTACAGAGTGAACCGAACAATTATCAGCATTTGTGTGACACTTTCCCAAATATCACATTGATCCTTCCATTGCGATGGGAAAACTAAACCCAATTGATCGGCCTCTAATGTGACACTGCTTTTGTGACAAGTAAAATGTGATTCTGAGAGGGTGATCTACAAATGTCTGCTTTTAAGATTTTCTGCCTGGAGCCAAGAGCTTCAAGAATTTATGAACTGTATCTGAAATGTCTGAAGTTTGCCACTGTTTCTGGACTTCGATCTAGAAAAAAGTTAATGAGATGCTGCTCAGGCAGTCAGAGCGAACCATGTGTACTGCTATCTTATATGTTTCCTTGACATTCTTTTGTTTTAAGTTGCATTATTTATTTACTGGCAAAATAAAAAAATACTTTTAAAGGAGGCAGATGTTTGTGTTGTGTTGATTTCTGGATCGTTTTTGTACAAAACCCTCAATGAGGCTTAAGGTGAGTTTTATGTTTCTCACTTTAAAATGTTTTCTCTGCCTGATACAAATAGATACAATTATAACAGCATTAGTAAGACATTTAGTAGACATACAAAGTTATACAAAGAGTAATAGTAATATTGGTCAAATCAAAGACATTTTCACATATTATCACATGTCACATTAAAGTAATAAAACAGACAATATAAATACATTAAAACATCGATAGATATATAATATACATATATGGTATTATACTGGTTCAGATATCACATCTGATCGCTTAGACAGATACTGGAAAGAAGATATAACGTGTGATAATAGGTACTAAAATGTTACAAATGTATACTTTTTTATACAAATTAATATTTTACAAGACAAAATACAATCAAATGCAGATACTATCATACCGCTGGAAGTCACTGGAAATGAGGTTTTATGTAACATTTTAAAACGTTTCACTGAACGTCACAGAATTACAATATGGGACAGATTGCGTGAAACGCTTGAGCGTTTAAACCAATGATAACAAAATCATTTGCATATGGCTCTATGCTGTGTTTATTTATAAATCTTCCCATGTTTGGTGCGCTCCCAAAACCCCGACGTCACAAAGCGATAATGCAATAATGACGAATATGCATGACGTAAGATTTTCAAATGCGTGACATTTACTCACCATAGATGTAACATATAGCACAATAAGGACCTTTATAAAGTAGTACTTTAGCCTGTGGGAAGTGCCCGGATGAGCCTCGGTGGTCCGGGGTGCAGGCTTCAAACCTGCAGCTGCTTAGCGGCAGAGTGGCTCAATTCCACCTTTCGGGCGTGAAGTGGTTCGAGTTTTAATTTAATTTAGTTTAGTTTTATTATTAGTTTATTAGTAAATGTGACATTTTGCTTCAGACTCCAACGAGTCGTTTAAACGGGCGATATTACCGTGTTGATCGACAACCCAAACAGCCAATCAGCGTGGTAAACACTGCATTAAACCAATCACAGTGCTCACGCTAGGTCCGCCATCGGAAATGACGTATTGTGCCCTTGGTTAGCGCTACAACGTGTTCTGACAGTGAGGGTTTGCAGGTCAATATTGATCATGTAAGATTAAAATAATTGTTTATTGTGCTCCTCATTTACTGGTAAGCTTGTTGAGCTATTTAAATGATATGTCTTTATTGTGTATGAATTTTTATTGGCATTTTAAGCTGTAGCTAATGGGTTAGCTTGCAGTTCGTCCATATCGTACCCCAATACCAACTTTTAGTATAAAGTTACCATGTGGTGTTAACAGGTGAACAGTTGTTACATTATGTAACAAGCTAGATTTTAATAAAAGGTCTGAACTGAAGGACTGAGTTGCAAACGTTACCTGAGTTGCACTGTTATCTAAATTGTGTTTCATCGATGTTTTAGTCTGTAAAATTACAGTAAGATGTTTAATGGAAATTAACTAAACATCTTTCTTTTGGTCTGTAACGCTAAAAAATGTTCGACACTTCTTGTTGCCAATGCTGTAAAAGATGTGTTGATGATTCAATATTATACGCTGTTGTACATCTTATCACCGTGTCCTTTTCTTGAAGGTTTTGTGTTTCAGTCTGAGCAAAATGCCTTTACACAAATATCCACCAAAAATCTGGGAGGCTCTGAAACTGCAGAAAGGCATCTATGCCCGCCTGCCGCAGCACTACCTCCGGTCTCTGCAGGACACAACCCCCCCGACCCCCGTACACTGGAAACCTCTGGGCGTTAAATACAGACTCAGCCCTAAAACCGGCCACCGGGAGCGAGTGCAGGATGTGCCCATCCCAATTTATTATCCCCCGGAATCACAGGATGGACTCTGGGGTGGAGAAGGCTGGATTTCTGGCTTTAGATATGCCAAAAATGACAAGGTCAGATACATGCATACCCTGCTATGTGCCAAATCAGTAACATTGTTTTTAAGTTTAATGGCAATATTAAATAAATCAGTGTTACTGAGTGTGACTGCCTATCCTATAGTAGATGGTATAGTTAAAGTTTCATTATGACCTCAGTTGACTATGAAGCATTTCTTTGCAGTTGTCTACAAGGCTGCGCAAAACCTGGAAGCCACAGCTGTTTAACAGAGAGCTGTACAGTGAGATCCTTGACCAAAAATTCAATGTAACAGTGACAGCTCGCACACTGGACCTTATTGATGCCGCTTTTGGCTTTGACTTCTACATTCTCAAGGTGAGAAGTCCACATTAGTCTCTGGCTATTGATGTATTGTGTATTTTAATATACAAATCATCTGCTGAACTGAAAACATCAAGATTAGTACAAAAGGATTTTTTGGCCAAGTTCTTACACTTTTAAACATTTAGTTAAAAGTAATATGTTTTATTGTTGGTTCTTTGTCCCTTCTGTACACCTAGAAAAGACAGATTTAAAACCCCCTCAATCCAGGTTAATGACACAATTTGGTTATGTCCCTTCCACAATCAGACATCCAAGCAAGAGTTGAACTCCAAATTTGGAATGAATCTAAAGCGTGCAATGCTTTTACGCCTGGCACGGAAAGACACCGACCTGTATCCCAATGATCCGTCTCGCAAGGAAAAGATCTACGATCGTTACAAGGTGAGTTGAGTTTAAGACCTGTTGTATCTACTTCATGTGTCGGCTGTTGCATCATAATGTGCATCATTGCATCATATATCTGTTCTTGTGAGCAGCAGTTTGAGATCCCAGAGGAGGAGGCTGAGTGGGTGGGTTTGAGTCTTGAAGAGGCAGTGGAGAAACAGAGACTATTGGAAAAGAAGGTAATAAACCGTCTTGGACAGTTGTTGTGTGTCTGTTTAATGTCTTAAAGTGTTGTACTAAATCTAAATTTCTGTTTCTCAGGATCCAGAGCCACTGTACAAGAGTTTGGTGGAAAAGTTTGTTCAAGAACTTGCCATTAAAAAGCTGTCTGAGCCTCAGATTGTAGAGAAAAATTGAAAGATTTCTCCCATGTGTTCCATTGAACTGTATTGAACTTGTTAGAATATACACAATGTATTTATTTTGTATTAACATCCGGAATAAACTGCATGCATATGCTGTAAATAAATGATTTTTACTTAATAAATTCAACCAGAGATTAATTTGCCAGTTAGATCGCAATGTTTATTTCTGTGTGTGTTCACAAAGGTATACTGTTATTGTATTCTATTACTATACAGATTTTCCACATCTTTGCAGCGTCAACGCTGTTTACAAAGTCAATGCAACAATATTTTTCAACCTACTATTAAAATGTTTACCACTGCTTGTGTGTTGTTTCACAAATTCATTTTAGAAGCAATGTGCAGATAATATACAGGCATTTACTGCATGCATACTCAATATTTTTCTTATTTTCTTGTGGGCACTAAAAGTTTTTACTATTTAAAAATGTTTTATGTAAATAAGTCTGTTACTGCAAAATATTTTGCAACAGGTTTTCTTAAGGTTGTTCGCTATTGTATTTATTTGTAGACTTTGAAAAGCTTACACAACTCTTAAGGTGCTGCACATATTACAGTTAATGGTGGAATTACTCAATCTTGGATTCCTTGGTTTTTTTTGCAAAGCTAGTCAATACTGACGCTGGTTATTCAAAAAGTTGCGAGATATTCCGATATCCAAACTGCGATACTGAGAACTTAACCTACAATGCACTACTAGTGGTTAAAGGTCAATAAATCACGTGAAAGTGGGTATGCAAAATTTAAAACAAACAAGAACTGACATCCTCTTATTGTGTTGTGGTTTTTAAAAATAACCTATGAAACTTGGAAAAATTGTAAGTGGTAATTGTAAGTCCTAAAATTAGAAAACATTTAATTTTAGGAAGAAATTTCAGGTTTAATGTTTAATTTTAAGAAGTTCTAATAAGGTTTCCAAATGTGGGGGAGATATTTTTTTTGGCAGAGATTGTGACATGACTGCATACTTTTACACGAACTGAACTATAAATAGTACTGGGAAATTGCAGATAAATGTAACAATAGCTCTAGTGAATGAGGAAGTCACAGTACTTCACTGTATTACATTGAATCTGGGAATGGTAGTGGCATGAATAAAGGGCAAGCAGAAAAACAAGTTTGACCTTATTGTATTGAGGAAGATTTGGTTGGCCATACACCCACTCGATACAAGAGACAGTCATGTAATAGGCAGCTATAAACCAGGGCAGTGAAAACAGTCAAAATATTCCATTTGTTTAATATTAACAGTTACACACACACACACAATATATATTCAGATGTAAAAAGGCAAGACTAATTTGCTAGCGACTAGCAGATTTCAGGCATTTTTTACATAAATGATAAATCACAGCAGTACTGAAGACATGTATACACAGCCAAAATGCCTTCCAATGATTACAACGTTATCATAACGTTAGAGCTACCATGAATCCAACTTCATTCAAACCATTGATGTGTATTAAAATGTATTGTTACAACAGATAAAAGCACTAAAATGTACATGCCATTTACTACATGCTGCGTTTTCACTACATTCCTCTATGGTTAGTTTCCTGCCTAGCTTCACATTGTGTCTTAACCAGGCACAACGCATCTGTTTACAATGCAGAAATCAAATTCACATTTGATGTGTAGTAATGTGGAGCAAAATTTTACACCAAGGTGGGCATAGAATTGAATAAAAAGTTCCATTCATACTGAAGTCAGTTCACTTTGACAGAACAAACTATATTGTTATTTGATTTTTTGTGTTACATCTGGTTAAAACATGGTATCAGGGTGGTAAGAATCACATGAAAAAATCCAACGGCTTGAAATGGAATTAAGCTTAAATAATGTGTTATTTTGTCCTCTTAATGCTGCTTATTGATATACGTTTGTGTTTGAACCATTTAGAAATGTTAGCAATTAACATGCTAAACAGGACATTTAAATGTATTAATGGAGTTGGGTGTGAGATCATTTTATAACTATTGGCTTATACTCTAAGTCAAACAATAAATTATCAAAGAGAGACACTATGTTTATAACTGGCACATTAAAAGCAACTGAGTAGCATTGGCTCCCTTTTTTAAGCCTACATGCTTGCCTCTGTTACACTGCAGGACTGATTCAGCACTTAAAGTCTGTTTCCACGTCCTTTCAAAAGGACTTGATTTACTCGGCTGAATATGCACACGGCCAAACTCAAGGTCAATTAGTGGCGAACGAACAACTAAACCAATTTAGTCCATAATTTCCTGATCCAGTCAATCTGTGTTTGTACATCCGAAGTGTCCACATGGGCGTTCAAAGCTCAATTTCATTCTCACTTTTCACAGGGCATAAGAGGCCTTCCATGTTGTCCAGGTCTGCTGTGTAGAGCTGGTTGTCACTCACCATCTGATTAAAGTGTGCATCGTTTATAGAAGCCATGTTTACCACAGGCTGGTTGGCCGCTAAGTTTGACCTTGTATCTGAATTGTCAGCCATGTTGAATTCAGAGCTTAAAAATAATTGAGTCAGGTCTTGATTTTGCGTACCTAAGCACTGACTGATGCTGTGGAAAATGGTTTCCAGAGTGTCTGGATCCAAACTAATGCAACTATCCTCTTGTTTAAAATCATCTGTATAGTGAATTCCCTCCAAGGTTAGGGATGGCAGGTGGACGTCTTCGTCCTGGGCAGGGATCGCCATTGGAACGTTTGGAGCATTACACTCAGGAAGAGTATAGAATGAGTCGAATAACTGAGAAGTGTTGGATTCATTCGCAATGAGGTCTTGACCTGTTGGAACAAGGAGGATGCAACATTAATAGATGTTTGTTAATGACAATAAAACACTGTCTTTGTGTTCTGTAAGAGGCAGAGGTCTTGCTACCTTGAGAGACGCTGCACGGCTCGCTGAACCTAATGTCTGGCTTCAATTTCCTCTTACGGTTCACTCCATACGGATCTGTACATCAAAGAGCGAAACACAAATCAGCTTCAACCACATAGGGTGACAAAACAAAACACACACACAAACACACACAAACACACTAGTCGAATAGATCACCTGCATTGTCCGGAACGTAGGTAAATTTGACTGGCTCGCTGTCCATCCGATCAGATATCCGCCGTAGACACACATTGACCTCCACCTCTTCACATATGTTTTGCTCCCGGAAGGGTGGAGACTTGAAGACGATGGCAATCTGTCTGTGAACATCTGTCTGAGCAAACTCAGCCTTGGCCTCCCAGTCCTCAAAGCTGAAGATTATCTCAATGTCATCTGTGTGGAGGTTATCAGACAGTATGCATAAATTACCTCATTACCATATTGCCATTTGACAAAATGTCATTCAATTTGTATCACCATTATAACTCCTATCAGACTTTTCAATGTTTATAAGTTACAGATGTCAAATGTGTTTGAAATATAAACAGTGTTTTTCTGTGCATTTACCCTTCTGAACTTTGTCACAGAGCATATAAATCTCAGTCTTCCCTGTGCAGGGGCCTCTGACGACATTAAGCCGATTGATCTTCAGTTCTGCAGTTGTGGTCGCCTCTAAACAGACAAACACAAACAATGAAAACATCTCCTGACAGGAAACTACAAGCTCATCATCATTAATAGTTTAAAGGAGACAAAAATAATAGAAATGACAAAGTCCTTAAACATATTCTGTTCATGTATGTGAATGTTTCTTCCTACATGAGACGTTCAAAAATGTGTCAGTGTCTTATGGTCACCACAGGGGGCGCTATTGCAGGTATTACTGTTAATTAGTCCATTAAACCAAACTAGCTACCTGATAATAACATTTCGTATAACAGTATAGATTTATACTGTAGATGTAACAAAACAGGATACTCAGCAACTAACTAACATGCTTAAAGCAAATTTTAAGCACAATGCACACAATGTGTAGGTTATTTACACAGTTGTATAGAGAATGTTTTTTGCTCTTACTCTTGTCATAGATGGGATTTGTCACCACAGGGGCAAGATGGGTCCTGCTCCCATCCTTTCGCTCCAGTTCACATTGGAAACACAGTCGCACCACATTCATGTCCATGTCTTCAATGCTCTTAGAATGACCAGCTGATGGAGAGCAACACAAACACCTTTAGCAAAAACTTCCATATCTTGCTATGTTTAAATAAAAGCATATTCTGAGATTGGATTGTACGTTTACAATAACATTCCTCTACTCACTGTTAAAAGGATCAATTTTCATATTCATCCTCTTCTTGAGTGAATCATCAAGTTCCTTCCTTCGAATGCACTGGATGCCCAAATTTGCGAAACTGGAAAACACCAACATAGTCAGCAAAATCCATTGTGACTCTTGCATCCATTGTGAATCCATTGTGATTTTTTGACCTAAACCAATGAAGATACCTGTGTCTGCGGTTGCTATGGGGATTAATGTGGATGACACAGATCCCATCTGAACAGTCTTTCCCAACCAAGCAGTGTGGATGTGGGCGATAAGGGATGTCCTTGGTCACCAGAGACGCGGTGACCGTCACTTTCTTGATGTTGTCAATGGGGCCTTGAATCTAAATGAGATAGAATATAGTTTCACTTTTGCTTCCACGGCACTTTTTTGTAGTAGGCAAAAGTACCCACGTATAAACATTTGCCAGTGGTAACAACGACTGTAAAAAAATTATTTGTTTGTGGGATTTAAAGGTAATCCCCTCTGCCGAGCCATTGTGTAACACACCTCTCCTGTAAACATTCTTTTGTATATGCTAAAACGTTAAATATGGTTTCATATACAGTAGCCGCAGACCATAACGGGGAACCCCCCCTGACTTGGGACAGTTGGTGGATTCCAGACACACCCATTGAATCAAATAAGGAGACCAAATCAGTTTGGTATTTGAATGAATTGAAAGAAAAGTACTATCTTTAGAAGGTTGAACTGAGGAGAGCATTTTATTATGGTTAAATAACTACAGCAAAACAACAATTGATCACCTTTGTTATGTAGATTATGGAATAAAATGTTGTGATCACAATAACATAATACTTCAAACGCACAAATCACTACAGCCACGTGATCACAATAACATAACAATAGTTCTAACACACAAATCATTATGGCCACATGTGATCACAATAACATAATAGTTTAAACGCTCAGATCACTACAGCCACATGTGATCACAATAACAACAACAGTTCTAACACACAAATCATTATGGCCACATGTAATCACACTTACAATAGCTCAAACACTCAAATCAATCAAAGTGTTTATGACTCACTTCAATGGCAGGTAAGGTCTTATTGATGTCAGTGCTGGAGGTTCCAAGGATGCTGCCTGCTGATCGTCCCTCACATTCATAACGAAATCTCATGCCGCGCTCCTTTGGCTGCTCCACTATCACCAGCTCTGGCTTCTCCAGAAAGTGCTCTAGATGTTCTGTCCCAGTCTGCAGGGGAGGAAGGCAGTGGGACGCTGAAGATCCCTGTCCACGCCGTTGAGATACCCCTTTGTGACCTCGCATAGCATGCATTGGTGCCATAGCATCAGTGTGAGAGGCTGGGACCTGGTTAAAGTTGTATGTACGCTGTGAAAAGAGAAATATTTGACTTCATAAGACATTCTTTCCGGCCACTTCCACAATGCTAGGGTGTTCCCTGTGGTTTCTAGGGTGTCGTTATGTGCATGCTTACTAAAGTCAAAAGAGCAAAATTACAAATCTCTAGATTTCTGGTCTCTAGATATGGCTTGACTGACTTTGGAGTTTCTCCTTTGTAGCTTTTTCCGTGCCTTAGCAACTTAGCACCACTAACAAAGCAAGTTAGGACACAGCTGGATTTTCAAAAGCAAATAAATGGACAAACCAAACAAATGAATGAGCAACAAACAAAATCTTTAAACAAACTAACCCAGCCAAAGTTTACTTTACGCTTTATTTCACATTACAATGAAAATGACTGGTAATTGTCCTCCAGTGTTTAAATAAGATGTTTTTTACAAACCCACGCACAATGACTCAGCTACACAAAGTGTTGCACATAAGCTTGTATTATTACTACTTTGGCATTGGATGTTTCTTGCTGGACTTTCCGATATTTTAAACAAATCAAACAAATCACCTAGTCACAATTACCATTGCACAATTCTACCTAATGTCAAACACATGTCAAACTCACACAAGGAACAGGCCTGATCAATAATGCCTGTTATGCTCACTTAACTGATACCGCAAGACGTCACATCTATGATGAAATGTATCAACCAGAAATAAAGAAAAACAGAAAAGAGGAGAGGAAAGAGGGAAAAAAAGGCTGATTAACGGCTTGTTTGAGTCATACCAATTATCTTCAACACCCAAGAAAGACAATTGCGCAAGAGCAATAAAAAATTCCAAATGCTACATTTTGCAAAAACAGAAGCAAAAGGCCAAGACTGGACATGCCTAAGATAGCACTCAGATTACACTTACACAAAGAGCCGCTGAGAATAGCCAGAGAGAGCATGGCAAAGAAACAGGAAGTTCACAGTGCTGGTCAGCCAATGAGAAACAAGAAGCAGAAAGAGGAGGGTATCTGCCTCTGTCTTTTGTATGGGGGAGAGAAGCACTAACCGAAAGCAGGCATCGGATTACCTTCTCATAAACCCTCTCTGAGTTGAAAAAGCATGATGCCCATGCCAAAACGAAACAAAGTGTAATGCATACACCAGAATTACAAGTTTTAATGATAAGTTATTGCACTAAACTGATGCCACGTCCTGTTACTAACAACTTTACCAGTTCTATTGTTTATGTGAGTAAAATGTCATGCAGACCTGACTTTATGGTTCCCAACAGATTTACGATACCCAACAGATTTGTCACTCACACATTTAAAACAACCTGTTAAAAACAGTTTTCTAAGTATAAGAACTAGATTTTATATTGTATTGTGGTGTTTGCCTGTATAAATCTCACTACCGGGTGTTTCTGAGTGGTTGTGTGTATGCTAACACTGTTTTGCAAGCTGTCACAAACGTGGAAATCATAAATCTTACTTAGAAGCTCTTTAACAAGCTGCCCAGGTATTTACAGGTATTTATTCTTATAGTAGATGTATGGGCTTAAGAACCAAATATAATGTTTCAAGCACCATAAACATATTCATATATTGAAATTGTGATGTAACAGCATCAAGACTCACCGGCTGTGGTGCTGCTCCTCTTGGAACCAACACCGGAGCACCACACCTGCTCCTAGTTGTTTTATCACCTGGGTGGGTATCCTGGTCTACAGGTGGAGGACCAGGGATGGGTAATGTTGCAGGGGCTGCCAGTGACAACTCTTTGATTGACTTCTCGGAAAGGAACTCCTCTATAATATCTGAGACAGTATTGATACAGCCATGAACATGAGCTCTAGTGATACAAATGGCTACTAACTTTAACGCTACAAGGAACTTCTCAGTTACGGTTTAGGTCGTTTGAGGCCACCTCAAAAACAGGCGATGACGCCATAGACACTCACCTAGATCTAATGCTGGACAGCGATGCATGAAGGGAGAGAAAAGACAAAAACAGTTAGTGTTTGCGTTACCGGAAACCGAAACTGAAAGCGTTTACATAGGACCATGTATAAACATACTGAACAATAACGTTTCAGTCGATAATACCAGAAAAACGTCCCCAGGCCGCTGTTAAAGGTTCGACAAAGGCCTGTAACTTAAACTATTTCTCCCTGATAATAACTTACTTACGATAATACATTTGATGTTATAAAAACGCAACGTAGCGTAATATGTGGTACAGAATCATATGTATATATGAATCGTATATACTTTGCACTGCTTAACATTTACATTGCTTAACGTCAAATTATAAAAACTATTGACAACAGGGCCGACAGACCTAAACACACGACAATGTAAACTAACCTCCATTATGCGCTGTGCCGTTGCGAATACTCATGTTTCTCATTGCATGAACAACACGGAAGGACAGGAGACTCTTATTCCAGCAGTCGGAGATAAATGTTGTGTTGAATATCCTCCTACAGCGATCAGATCACAGTTTCGGGCTCATTTCCGGGTGCTTGGCCTGATCTGGACGTCTTGAGTTAACGGATGTTTTACAGGACAGAAATCTCGAGAGAGAGGGCAGCTCTAACTCCGGCCGGTGCGCAAACGATTGCGATGTGACGCAAACATCGCTCGCGCGTCGTCCTTTCGTTTCGCTTTTCTGCCCGTGAACTACAGCTCTCTGATCTGGTGGGTGGAAATCCCCCTACGTCACACGTGGGGAACCCCCCCCCGTTGCCATGACGACGGACTACCAACAGGTAAGTTTCAGGAGACTGCATCTTGTCTTATATAGGCATGTGAAAGAGAAAACAGTTTATTACCATTTAAAACCAGCACCCTCTAACCAATGACGTATGCATTTAAACAAGCACCAAACTTTTCTATTATTATTATTATTAATATTGTTGTTGTTGCTGCTCGTTAACATACTCATATTTAAAATGGGCATTTATTTTACTTACTAGACCTGTATTAGGTTTAATAAAGCTGTTTAACTCTAACCTTTATCTTTCCAACCTAGCAAGTCTAACCTAGCAAGAAAAAGGTTAGAAATCGCTTGCAAATCGCTTTCTGGGTAGTCACGTGATTTGCAGTATAACTATCGCAGAATATGTAGCTCGAATACGGGCACGTTGAGTTTAGCGGTGTGCGTTTTAACCCTTCAGTCAGACTTTACCACCCCAAAAGCAACCTGGTTTAAAAATAGATAAATTGTAAAAAAAATGCTATATAGCGTTTACAAAGCCTACACATTTGACTTGGATTACTTTGTACATAAACACGTAGTTACCTCTTAACCCGCTGTTTTATTTACATCTAAATCAAGTTACCGCCTACATAGTGGAACATCGTTTTTATATAGAACATACAAATGTGATTTTTTCCCTCTGTCCTGGTCATATGATATAAAATGATCACGTGAACTCGTGAGCTCTTTGCCTCTAGGGTACTATGAACCATGCCGTCACCAGTTCCTATTACCCGATTACTGCCAAAGGATTTTGGGCTCGAGTTTGGCGCATGCAGCAGCCCGCTGACCAAAACCGCAAGTGGCTCAGCCAAAACCTGCAGCAGGTTATATACGAATCCATGGATCTATTGCCAGTGCATAAGTGTATTAAGTATTCATCAGACATTGCGTGCGCGCTCCAGCATCTGCACACGCCGAGCTGCTGAAAGGTGAGGAGGTTCCTCCACGTGTGGACGTTTATTCGTTTGGTATCACTATGTGGCAGATTCTCACCCGAGAGCCGCCATATGATGGTGACCGACAGTATATATTGTACGCTGTTGTGGCCTATAACCTGCGCCACCAGGGACGTTTTTTTACGGACACCTGGCGGACAGGCAAGCCGGAGTCTCATCAGCCGGTGCTGGGCAGGCGAGCCTAGCATCAGACCCACCGCAGACCAGATCGTCAATGAACTTTCTATGATCTTATGATGTGCATTATAATGGTCCTGGTTGTTAAACACATTGTCAAAATGATTTAATCTCAAATATATTTTATTGTAAATGTCTTTTTTTAAAAGCTGTATTACTTCCATTTAAATTATCCAAAATAGTGGATTTGTTAAATAAAAGGTTTTTTGTGTGATTATTTACCTGCTTGGAGTATAAAATTATATGTTACATACAATTGTAAAGTAAATGAAACGATCTGTGCATCATTCTTTACTTCAAACTGCTCACAGCACCTGCTTAACATTTGCTTTGCAGCTATAGGCAACATCCACACAAATACAAAATTACACTGTAATTTTGTAATACTATTTGTAAAACTATTCTTCTCACACACTTAGTCTAAATGATTTAGATAACTTCTACAGATGTGGTTGAAATCTGTTTGGTATCTCTCTCCTTTAAATATATTTATCTAAACAGGCATAGAAAATAACATCCATTCTCCCAATGCCCAAATTTACCTTTTTGGACCATTTTTAAACAACTTTATTATAAAATGTCCCAAATAATAATCCGGACTGTTTAGCCAAATCTGAACAAAAAGCAATGATTTTTCATACAATGCTATAATCAAATGATATGGTGCCTTTATAAATCCATAGCAGACATAGAAATATGATTAGTTTAATATTTGAAGTGTTTTAAATGTTATATGTTTAAATAGACTGCAGTGGTTTTGCATTAATCACCAAAATGGTTCCCACCAAATCTGATGTCCAATCAATAGTTTAATTTTTGAAGATTTTGTGATTTTATGAGCATCTTTAAAAATAGATTTAAATCAAATTTACAAATACACAATTCTTGAAACATTGATAAAACAATGTCCATCTAAAACTGCGCTTACATCTTACTATAACCATGAGCAATAAAATTATGAATATACCAAAATTACGGCACCAAAGAAGGACAAGTCAGGCATATTGTCTAATGTATTCTTGTACTGTGGCATGACCCATCTGTTGTGGATAAGACATACAGTGATGCAGATTTGGAGTGTGAATGTAATGGTAAGGTTTTCAGTTAAAGTACTGACAATTCAGCTATTGCTTGACAGTTGTAATGTCAACGCAGTCCAACTTTACATGTTTGGGGTGCTAAACAGTTTTAAAATATACACAACAATTAAGAGGCTTAGAAAAAAACATGACCATAGTTATTAATAATATTAATATAATTATATATTAATACCTACAAGGCGGTTATTTCTTTATTTTTTTTTTCAGGTTTGAAACATCAATTCTTTTAAAAATGTGGAAAGTCTCTGGTAATGTCACCAGAATCGGTTTTAGTTGACCCTCCGGTTTACACTACACATCTGCTTCATGGTTCCCCTTCACACATGGAATGAAAAAATCAGTACACAGAATAAGGAGAATGAGGCTGCATCCAACCTCTTTTCTTCACTTTTGAAAAAATGATATGTACTGCAATCGCTCTAATCACTCCAGCAAATGGAATTTAATTACAGACCATCTAACCCGTCAAATCATTAGTGTTATCAACCCAAAAATATACAATACAGTACATCACATTTAACTTCACTTTGACTGCAAAAATATGGGAGTTCAAAAAATGATTTTAAGAAGTCTACATTAAATATTAGTTTTTTTTTCCTGCGGATCCCACAAACAGGAGGACAGTTGAACTGAACTGTTTCAGAAGTCTGTTGAGTAATACCATTAATCCAGTTCACTCCCGACAAACATAAACTGAGCCCTGAAGATGCCTTAACACACCTTCATGAGACTAAAGGGCAAAATAGAGGGTTAAAACAGATTAATCATTTTTCTTCTCCCCCTCTGATTTAGCTGTAATGGCAGCGGGCGTGTTGGTGGCCGCTGGCTGCACTGAGCTGTCCCTGTTTTGGTCAACCCCACTGGTCCCAAACTCATTGACACGGTTGGGATCCACTCTGTAAATCCAGCGCTGATACAGATAGATGAAGAACACCACATCTGTACAAAAACAACACCATCTCAGAATATATACAATGATTATGGGAGGACACTAAGACAGCAGTTGTTTAAATTCTGGGCCTGGTAGTCTTACATAATAATTTTATCTAAAAGAAATGTATTGCATTTTGAAAAAAACCAAGTGCTTGGAAAAATAAGCAAACTATTTTATCTTTGGAAAAACAGGCACTGGTGTAATTGTGTACAATAAGCCCTGGAATCTGTATTACTAAACTAAACAGAGTTAAAGTTGATTTCATGTTAAAACTACCCTTGTTTACATAAACATATAGCATTTAAGATATCATTAGGTACTTAGGTATAAGGAAATGCATAATCACGCACCATCTCTGAGACAACCTATTCTGTACATCATTGGCATCTTGATGACAAAGGCAAACAAATCATCTATAAATGTGTTCAGGGCTTTATAGGTCAGCATCCTCCAGGGAAGATGAGCTACTGACTTCATCTTGTAGTTGATGAAGAGCTGTGGTGTCATGGTGATGAAACCTTTAGGAAATATATATACATGTAGAGTTAGCAGGACAGATCAGATCATACAAGGGTGCCCAATCCTGCTCCTGGAGGTCAAGTGTCCTGTGGAGCTCACGTCCAATTAAAATCAAACACAGCCGAACCAGCTAATCAAGGTCCAGCCAATCAAATGTTGAGGCAAACAAAAGCCAAATTCTGCAGGACATGTCCTCCTGGAGCAGTTTTGTGCACCTTTGTTGTATTTGTTACATAGAAAACTAACATACAGGCAAAACTATTACTCAAAGTAAACTATCATAGTAAATTATCAAAAGCCAGGCATTTAAAACTCAAATGTCCCTAAAACTCTACTGCTTTACAAAACAGAATGCTCAAACATTTAAAGTATAAAGCAACAGAACAAGTTTTAAAATCTACTAAATATTAATGTCACCATGCATTCCTCCCCTTTTGCCTAAAATCTGGATTTCACATGTGATGCAGTATGTCTTTGTGGACAGTGCTCTCATTCTATTTACAGTGTTACAGAAAATCTTTTGAGCATTGAAGGTGAAAGTGGAGAATGTGCCCTTTGTGAGCATGTGTGCTTTATCTTCACGCAAAACTTGTCAGCGTTTCTAATTTGACACAGGCAAGGGCTCATTTCTGTGCTTATCAGTAATGCAATCTAAAGCAGCAATGATAAGCATAAAGTTATGCAGCGAAACTACTCACCAAAGGTTAACAAGAACCCATATAGCATACTGAGCACCCAAGAGTACCAGCCTTTGTGCTCCACATATATTAAACTATACACTGCATAGCACCCAAAGAGAGGGTACAACAGCCAGGACAGATACCTAAAGGCCATCTGGAAAAACAGAAGACAGTCACTGAAAAATGTACTGCAAGTATATAGACAGTTTTGCTATAATGACTTCTTTAACGAAAGCTTGCTTACATCATCATAGATTTTGGTTGAAGATTCCACATATGTGGATTTGTCTTTGAATATCAATCGTGGGATTATTCCCGCAATCCTGTTCTCCCTGTCCAACTGAGGAAGGAAACATTTAGAGTCACAATCCAAAACTAAATGATTGATGTGAACCACAATTCCTGGAGGAAGTATCATTTCTCACCCTGACATCCATGACTTTAGTAATCTTCCAGAAGTCGATGAGCAAGCCGATAAATACGCTGACTTGGACGACGAAGTTGGTCTCATTGTCCAGGATATACAGCAGCACCACCAGTGACTGAAACACCCCAAATATGATGGAGCGAACAGACAGACCCTCCAGAGACTGACGGCTGTTCCAGAACTGGATATCTGCCAAGCGGTAAAAGTAAAACAATGGGCCACCATTAGAACAATCTCCAACATCTAAAGTGCAGGAACACAAGTTTTCATTTACCATTTTTGAAGGCTAAGAACTCAAAAATGCTGTGGACGATGGAAACAACAATAGTCAGTCCCAGAAGATAAGGGTTGGTCTCAAGCAAAGCCACCTGTTGAGAAAAACAATAACATAAATCCACCAAGTACACTAGCATCTGTTTGAACCTTTTAAACCTTTAAACTACAGTTATTTCCCTAAGATGTTTCAATGCAATATAGACCTTCACAGAGTCCTGATCCTCATCTGACTGCTCATAAGTGTCTTCTCCCAGGAAATTCCAGGGGGATCGAGCACTCTGAGCAGCGTACAGCTGCCAGCGCCACAGGGAGAGAGGGCAGTACACCAGCCGCAGGGGCAGGTTCTCCAGGGTGTTGTTTATAGGGTAGTAGTCCTTCTGCAGGTTCCAGTAGTCATTAAAGTAAACAATGGGGTAGTAGTCTCCACTCACTGCATCAAACTTCACATCTGAGAGAAGCAGTTATGGGTTATGTTTACTAGATGAGATTCAAGCTACTCATGTTCAAAACATGTTCAATGTGGACAGGAACCTACGCTGGTCAAGGGGAGGTGGAACAGAACCTTTCACCCAGGACGTGTGATCATCCACCATGTTGATGGTAAGGTTGGGATGCCAATGGGATATGATCTCCACAGGACCATGGCTTTCCGCCCGCTAAGAACACACAAAGTCACCCAAACATCCAAATCAAACACTCCAATGAGAATGGATAAATGCTTATCTACTAAGCTGGGTCAAAACATACCTTGATCATTTCTGGGTCCGCCTCAGTCTCACCCGTCAACAGGTTCTTTGTCTTGAGGAACTTCCTCCTCTTGTACTTGTTGAGCACTGTAGAGGAAGCAAGTGAGGAACTTTGGTGTAGATTAACTTATGCCCTGATAAAAATGTATTAGAAAGTTGCTGATAGAGTCACATGTAAAAAGAGCCAATACATAAGTTGGAGAGTATGCGATGAGGTACAAACTCACTTCGTGTGGCGTGAACTGTGGCCAGCCTGCGGTACTGGACCTTGCGTTTGGGGTCTGGGTGGAACCCACTCTTGGTGAAGTAAATGTGGATGTATATAGATCCATTCTGCTTCACGTTCTGTACATCATTATAAGATAAGGAGATAAACAAACATGCTTCACTGATTTTTAAAGTAAATGAATAACTTTTTATAAGCTAACTATTAGCAAGTAAAGATTATTATTAAATACTATGTTTTCTTTCATCTACAATGATGCTTAATGTTGTAATTTTGCTACATCTTTAAAATACCCATTTCACATCCCACCTCAGAGAGGTCCAACTCTTTGTAATGTTCATAACAGCCATCCCCCGAGTCCCCTGTGGTCCAGTCTCCATAAACCAGATCTTGCTGAAACCAAAACAATGCTTCTGTGTTGTTGAAGTCTGTGAACATCTCGTTCTCAGAGATATATACATATAAATCCTGTGAACAGAGGGGACACCGTCATGTTATGAATGCTGTTATTATTATTCATACACTTAAAGCCAAAAGCACCTGTTTCAGTATCAATTCTGTGGTGATGAGTCACTTTGGTGAGCCATTTAACTTAATAAACACAGACCAGGCAACTGAAGGAAATCATAATTCATTAAATTAACAAACTTTTATCCAAGTCTTGTAATTACCATAAGAGTGTCTTTGGGAAAAAGGTTTCGGCTGGGCACCCGTGGGGCTCCAGCAGGAGTGCTGGGGTCTGGAGTTGATGGACCTCTGCGGAACCAACTGCTTATGGCCCAGATGATAAAAATCCTAATACATTAAGAGAGCGTACTAACATTAGATTACAGTCACATGATGCAATCCCATTTACCATATAACAACAAGATAAAACGCTATTAAAAGTAATTAAAACAACCCAGATTAGCCACTTTAAATATAAATTGGATAAACCTAGAGAAGTATCACTGAATCACTGGATAATCACTGTAATTCTGAGAGAAATATTTCAGTACTGTTACATAAATACAATGTTAATATAAGCTCTGGTGGCAGAAAAAACCCTTGACATCAATTAAAGCACCCAGAACGGCACTGGAGTTTAGTTCCGCTCCCCTCATGGGAACGTCTGCAGAGTATCAAAGCCCACAAGGCTCACGAGTTGTCACAATATCCAAACTCCAGCAGTCAATACCAGTGAAAGCTCTGGATTCATCATACCAATCATTAAAGAGTCATATAGACTCACCTGAAGAGAACACCTTTGATCACCTGCCAGGCATTGGGCTGCTGTTGTTGTTGTTGCTGCTGCTGCTGCTGTTGTTGGGGGTCCTGGGCAGTCGCACCAGTCTGAGCCACCTCACCTGAGGCTGCTGCCCCATTACGGCTCACCTGCACATAGCATTGACATAATAAACAACTTTAATCCAAGCACTGTCTTTAGGACACATAGTGGTAAGGATCCGAGAATGTTTTATGAGGCTTTCCTGTAACTCAGCTGGTTGAACATGTTGCTAGCAATGGCAAGGCTGGTAAAATGTATAACTTGAGAATGCACTGTAAGTCAGGATAAAAGTAACTGCCAAATGTATGACTGCTAAATTAATATTTTTTATTATTAGGCAAAATAATAATACCCACAGGTTGCTATTCATAGACTACTTAAAAAAAATAGTACACTGATCACCTGATTTGTTTTTTTAAAAAAAACATATAAAGCTATTTATTACACTGACCAATTTTTATTTCCACAAGATCACAAGGCAACTACCAGTAAAACAGATATGAGATCTGATAAGGCAGGTTAGCTGCAGGTCCTTCTAGACCTGTGATCTAACTGCACTGCAGCACTGCTAAGAAAATGTTATATGAAATATCATCCAACACATTTTGGAACGCAAATAAATCAAGCAGCTGGAAGCTGTAGAACCTAAAACTTTCTTTGTTAGTGGGCCATGGACTTCCTGTTCTTTCCAGCAGACAGCAAGCACAGCCAAGCATCGTCAATGCATTCTGAATGCAGAGGTTCCCCTCAGGGTTAGGTCCTGAGACCGTTACTTTTCTCTGTTTGTGGCCAAACTATAGCTTCAAATCCACTGCTTGTTTGATAACATTGCTGAGGTTGGCCTAAACCACAGATGATGATTTTCCAAGAAAAAAATATTTTGAGAAGGCAGCTTGATAAACTCATCACTGTTAGTAGAAACAAAGAACTGGTTTTGAGCGGAAACAGGAGCAATAACAACTAACAACCTTTTAAGAAATGTAACCCCTGTTAAAAATGCAGCCTGTAAATCAGATTATAAGAAAAATCTGACATGGTATTTATTACATCATGCGTTTGTGTAAGTTCAGAATAGGTTCCCTAGATGCTCAGATTGAAAGCATCCTGTAAAGCTGCTTGGCTGCCTGGAGTCGTAAAAACAAAACAACACCAAAAGCACACCAGAGGGTATTATGGTTCACTGAATGAACATTTCCCAAGACACAGTACATCAATACCAGATGGAACTGAACTATGACCAAAAATGTACACACCTGTTTGTACATACCCACTGTTGCTACTGTACAGTTAGCTCATAGTAGTAAAATTATGTAGTAAAATTGTAGTAAAATTATGGCAGATCAATGAGTGACTTGAGTGTATATATGAGCGACAATAAGTGTATATATGTGTACTTGGTATGCTCTTTTTGTCTTAAATTACTGTACTATTTTATTATTTAATATTTCTGTAATATTGTTTTATGCATAGCCACAGTTACATTCTTATCAGATAAAAAATAACAAGCAAGACAAACCAATAAGGAGAACTTGGTTCCAAATGAACCAGTCTGAAAAACTGGAACAAATGAGACCAGAACAGTTTTTTGTATTTCGCAGAAAACTAACAAGCTTGAAAAGTCAAAGTGAACAAAAAACTTCCAAGTAACTGTTATCCCTAAAAACAAAGACAAATTAGTTCCAAATGAGTCAGTCTGGAAAAACAGGAACAACTGACAACGACCACTGGCCTGTTTTGTGGAAATCTAGCAAGTTTGAGAAGTCAACAAAAACTGTTTTCCCCTGGTTCTAGATATGTTTTGGAAAAAGGTTTGTGAGCATGTTACTTTTATGATGATCATAATACATGGACCTCTTATGACCTTCACAACATGTGTGATCATTAACCTTACAGTTATTCATTCATTAACAGTAGCTAATCTAACCTTTAAAACGACGGCAGGAATGGGGGGGAATTAAACAGTACGAAGGCTGAAAAGCACTGATCACCTGTTTCTTAAACCAATTTACTTGAAAACCCAATAGCACACAGACTGTTGCGATCATTACCCAAAATCTTCCTCGGTCGACACCAAGACAAGTTCTTCCTCTAAACTTGTATGCGCATCCATGGACA
>JBAJNP010002997.1:0-42956 GCA_036877545.1 Yasuhikotakia modesta | reverse complement strand
TTTTTTTGGCATTAAAGGAAGTGAAGATGGATATTTCACAGGAATTATGCTGAAGAAATCAAGAGTAAAACTTTTGGAAAGTGAGATCATTTGTTATCCCACAACACAGATGATGAGAAATCTGTTAGTTGCTCAGGTGAGCTTATGACATCATTCATCTATAAAATGATATCGCAGCATAACGAATGGCATAAGTGTAGCTAGTATGTTAATGGTGTTGTGTAGCTAATATTGTTAATAAAGTTGTGTAGCTAATACGTTAATGGAGTTGTGTAGCTAATATGTTAATGGAGTTGTGTAAGGCTAAAAGTGACAATCAAATTGTTGATTGCTATTTCTTGATACAATCAGGAATATTTATTTATTGTTATATACTCAAGATCATCTTTATTATGATACATGGCACCTCTTTTTTGTCTTTTATTCTCTATACACACATGAATTTGTTTTTTTTTTTCGTTTGCTCTCTTTTCAAGGTGACTTTCCAAGGTCAGAAGCTATACTTGATGACTTCACACCTGGAAAGCTGCAAAAACCAATCGGATGAGAGAATGAAACAGCTGCGGGTCGTATTTCAAAACATAAGAGAAGCACCAGATGATGTCACTGTCCTTTTCGGTGGGGATACCAACCTCAGAGACACTGAGGTAAATCTTCACAATTCATCCAATAGAAAAACTATAAAGTCAGTTTCGTTCCATCTAGTGATATATCACATGTGATGTAGCATTACTGAAGAATGTTCCATGTGTGTGTAGGTGGTAAAGGTTGGAGGTTTGCCCCCAGGTGTCTGTGATGTGTGGGAACAGCTGGGCAAACAGGAACACTGCAGATACACCTGGGACACCAAAGCAAACAGTAACAAGACTGTGCCTTACGTCAGCAGATGTCGCTTTGACCGCATCTACCTCAGGTCTGCAAAATCCAGTCCCAAATTCACTCCTGATCACATGGTCTTGGTCGGGATGGAGAAACTGGACTGCAACCGTTACACAAGTGATCACTGGGGAATTTACTGCACTTTCAATGTGTGATTACTGTGAAAAAGTTAGGCTTCCATTTAGGAAAGGCACTTTGCTATATTGAAGTTTGACCTGTGTTTTTGCCTTAACAGTTAAGAATTGCTCATGACAGTGTTCATTTTGGATTGTACAGCATCCCATACTTTTATTCAAACCTCTGTATCATTATCCATCATTATCTACGTGTCAATTTTTGGTTTCCATTTGTTTTGCCTTAGTTGCTTTTTAATGTAGAAGTTATGCATGTTTTGTTTTATTTAAATAAATGTGAACATTTTTGATTGTGTTAACTGTAGTAACGTTGCATTTTTTTATTTTACCACAAGTGGTCAGTATTTTTCAAACGTAAATGCCCTTAAAGGCACAAATAGTGTGAAAGTTTTTGAACTGTAACAGAAGCTTAATGTCAATGTTCTTATGTACATATATGTATATATATACAAAAATGTTTAATAACATCATCAAAATATTTCAGGCTTTATGTCAAATGCTGAACCCTAATATTGTTTGCAGTATTGCTATATAATGAACCAGAGGATATTGAACTGTGGCATTATTGCTATAGAAAGACTTGTTGGCTAAGGCTGGTTATACATGTTTAAACAACATTTAGATAAATTAGTTGTGAAGTCTCTTCCTAACTGTCTTAAATGAACTAAAAGAATATGAGTATCAAGGCAGCATTGGACACGTGACTGGAGACAACCTTGAAACTTAGCCCATGGGCAGGACTAATAAACCCTTTGCATGGTCAGATGTGCATGTAGTACATCTAAACCAGGTCAAACTGCCACAGGTTTCAAAACAGATCTGCCTACGGGGTCTGTGTGACAGACTCTGCTTTCCCCTCTGTCACAAATAACATTCATTGCCGCTTCATTTTTAAAGGGCCAGTCCTGTCATTTTTTTGTTGGATGAATATTGTTTATATTTTAGTGACAGAAGACTTTGTGGAGTTGCGTCCCTTTGGATCCTCCGTGGACGACAGTTTGGCTTCCACGTCAGTCCATTTCAAGGAACTATCAATATACCAAACCGTTTATGCAATACATGATGTAATGATCAGAATGTGTTTGTTTGATAAGGATTTCTAGGTAGGGGTTCGTAATTACTATTGGCAGATATGAAGCAGTCAAAGGTTGTGTGTGTAGGCACAGATATCATTCATTTTGCAGTTCACATTGTGTGATTCAGAGCAGATAATGGTGTAGTTTGTACCATGACACCGTAACAGATAACAGGGACTGAGAGAGAATGACAGAGCTAATGAAACCACACGAGTCAGAAAGTCCTCATGTAAGACAGAATTATGTAATTGGACAAAGCCGCCACTGTCAATCTGTAACTAAACTCATTTATCAGCAAACGTAATGTGTACGGACACATACTGTACCCTGATACACTTTAGTTACATGAATGAAAAGACAGAAAAACCCAAGACACTTCATTTAAACTTTTATTTCATAAATAACACTGAACAAGCATGGAACAGCGATAAATATTCGTTTGCACATTGCAAAATCCTCTGTATTACAAAATACAATGTAAAATGCACTTGAAAATAGGGCATAGTACCTGATGTACCTTAATCTGAAACTGCATTTTAAATAATGTGCTGTAGATATAGCCTGTAATTTCAGATTAAGGTTTCCCAAAAACCATCTGTGGTCTTCTCACTTTACCGAGTTGCATTGTTGCATATTTCACTGTGTCATTTGAACTGAAAAATAAAACAAAGCACTGATACACACCCTTAAATTGCCATTTATTTCTGTTTTTTTGTTCTCATTATGCAACTATTTAAATTAGTATAACTTTATATTTTTGCATTTGACATCTTAAGTGTCTTCAGTTTTTCACAACACAATTCCAAGCCTGTTTAGGTTCAGTTTCAACACACTGCAGGCAAGTGTCACATTTCAGTGTCTTAGGCAGCGAGAAGTACAAGGCAGGTTGACATCGTAACACAAGACCGGGATTGTTGGCTCTCCCCAGTGTAACTCAGAAGTCGAGTCAGCATGTTCGGTTTTTAGTTATTGCTAAATTCAGAAAACAGAGGGGTTATTCCATTTGCTTGCACCGAGAAATTCAGATACATATCAAAACCACTAAACCACGTTTACAATAAGGAATGTGTCCTTCAGTGCACGGTTGCAACTGCACTGATCAAAATAAACGTAACAACTCGTTAGAAAATATCGTCCTTTTCCTTGACTCCCTATATAAAAAAAACAGATGGTGTCTTATAGTTATAAGATTGCAATATTAATTTGAGCCCTTGTCAGCATTTTACTCAGACCCTGCAGTCTGAGTAGCAGCAAAACGGTGACTGAAGACATAAATACAAACTAACAAAGTAAAATCGTCCTTTAACATTAGCAATAAGCCACCGTCCACAAACCCACTGATTGTCAGATTACGGTAAAGTGTTGGTGCTAGAAACCAAACCGTAAGTGTTGTCAAATGATACTGAAAATGAAGTCACCATTTCAGTTTCTGAGAATCCCATCCTTGAGAACAGTTAATTTTTAAAAACAGAACTTAAAACATACAATTTGTGAACCATTGGAAACATAATTCACACCAATAAAAAAGAAAATACGATATGAAATTAAACTAAATCAAAGCGTTTTTTAAACCTTTAAACTGCAATGCAATGACAAAATCTGCATTTACAGTATAATATGATGTTAAACAGCATTTTAGTGTAGAGGGAATGTTGCACAAAAAGTCAAAACAAAAACAAACTAGGCACCCGGATTCTGTGAAATTCTGTGCATTGAGGGATTTAATGTTCCAAAAGTCAATTAACACAGGAGATACCCGGAGTGAAAGCAGTGAGCTCACCGCAGCTCTGAGGTCATTAATGGAACCCTGCACTAAACGATACAGCCAGGAGCCAAATACGTCAGTCAATGCTCAGGAGTTTCATGTTAATTAGGTGAATCTCTAGGGTGGCAGTGACAGTTCTGCTCACCATTAAAGTAAAATAACGTGTAATAATCTTTTAGTTGCTATTCTCTCTGCGTTCAGGAAGGATAACTGCAATGAAGGGCTTGTGCTGAATTTTCATGTGCATTTGAGAAACAAGAAAGAGAATGATAGATTCTAATATTCTCAACCCATCTAACTACTGTGTCACATGATAATAATGCACCTGCGATGTTTTAACCACTTACGTTTTATATTTTTATCTACAATACCAGCGCAAAACTATCATGTGACAGCAAATGTGACTTTCAGCATCATAAATATTCAATTTAATATAACCCATGTGTGAAATATTTCTGAATGACTTCATTCTAACAATGAATAAATTAAAGTGATATCATAAAATGCTAACAGCCCTATAATAAAGCATTTGGTTAAATCACACAAGACAGAAGGCAAAGAATTTCAGTCCTCTCAATATGAGAATGAGATATTAAACACGTACGATCATACCGTTGAGTTAATCATGCAGTAATAAACATTCCTGGCAGGACATGGACTTTTGTAAATACCCAGCGGAGAAAATTTCCTTGCCTTACATCTGTTCTTAGAAAAATTGCAGAGCTGCAAAAATATACCCAGGCCTGCTTAAGCCACAATTTCACCCATGTGGAGCTAACTGATAATATTTTTTTAACTATATGAAAAGAAACGACCCATCAAGCAATACTTGGTTAGTTTTTGAAAAATATAAAAAAAAAACATTCTTCATTTATACCATATAACAATGTATATATATAGAATAACAACAACAAAACAACCTAAGCATTTTAACCTGAAATATTAGTTAGGCCCTTTGCAACATCTAACTACAATTCTATAACATCCTGTTTATAAGTTCACATCCTATAAACTTTTATATAGTTTAAATTAGTGTCATTAAAATAGGATTCAGGAAGAAAATTTCATCACTTTATTACAGAATACTGGCCCAGGGTTCCAATCTTTGGGCAACATTTCCATCAAAGACTGAAGGTCCCTTACAAACAGCTCCTCAGCTTTAAAAGTCCACTTGCTCTCCACAGTTCGACCGCTATCACAACCAGAACAGCTGCTGGGGACTGAAGCGGCTCGGGGGGCTCAGGAGCCCAAACTAGCCTTCATCCCTTCCCATAGATCTCTGCTTGGCTTTCTGGTCGGGGCAGCTCAACTGAATGGCGGGGATGGATTAAATACATTCCTCACAGGAAAAATGTTGATGTTACCCATCAGACAACATTGACCCCCCCTCCTGCTGCTGCTCTTTTGCTGCAGTAGTTCGAGCCGCAGTGATTGGCCGCATTGCCGTTGGTGTATGTGCTGTTCTTAAGCTCCATCTGGCAGGCGGCGATGGCGGCGTTCAGTTCCACTTGAGCTCTGTGCACGACGTAAAACATCAAACCGATACTGATGAAGATCTAATGACAAAAACAGAGGAAGTTAGTCTTGGCTACAGCTGATACTGAGACTCAGATCACAAACTGATTAAGTCATTTTTCATTACGCTGGCTTGTGTGTGTAACAGCCTGATTCAGTCACAAATCCATCATGGCCATCTAACATGTAATTTTGCAACCCAGGGGATTGGCAGGAAGAACTTGGGTGATATCTTTAGACAGACAAGAGCAAAACAAGAACATTTTTGGCAAAGCTCTGCCAGTGCCCGTCTATAATTATGGTTTACTGAAAGTTTCACAAGAACAATCCTCGCGATCTATTCTAGACACAACAGAAACACACACGCATGCAAAAAGTCGACACACATTTCCACACTTTTTGCAGAATCTGTAATACCAACAGCATTTAAAAGTACATTTCTACCATGAAAAAGTAACAAATTAACAAAGTAACTAAAGTTACACAAACTATTGAGTCCTGATACCTTAAAATATTGTTTTCCAGCCCAATAATTTCATTAATTATTGACTGTTAATAGTCTTTGGTGACAGCGGTATACAAATCTCTCTATTGTACTATGTGCCAAAGACAGACCTAAACAGAGCCAAGCTTGCTGTAAACTAGAATCAGGAACTTCATGCAAATGCAGTTTTTTATCCTTGGAATATATGTAAATGCCTAAAAAACACTGTCAGGCAGCTTAAGGGATTGAACATTTGCAATGCATTTACAAGCGCTCAAGCCGAACACATTTAGGATCGTTCCTGCTTGATTTGTCTTGCTGATGAGGTTTGTAGGGATTGTCCGTCTTACCTGCAGACTGAACACAAAATATCCACTGACGCTCTGTTCTGCAATCACATCCTCCATCGTCCGCAGGGTGGTGCCCAGATAGGAGTTCAGTAGCTGTGTTGGGAGAAGACCCACGGAGGAGGCCACTAAATAATTTGGCAAGGACACGTCTGTGATCTGTCAAAAGAAACAAGAGTTAAAATTAGTCAAGATTAATCCTCACTGCTTGAGCGTTACATGACCTGATGACTGGATGTTACACTTTAAGTGTCAAAGTTGAAATTCTCTCTTTAAAATTGTATTACATGTTCCTCTATAGACATATATATGTTATATAAGCCACACTTGCTACCACAAAACAGACATACACTGTTTTAAAGGTCTGACTGGCATCCAATAACAATGTTGTTTGTGTTTGACATCATTTGTAGAAAAGCATGAGGTCCAGTTAAAAATTTTAATCAGTCAGTTTAACCTGACTTCAATTCAGTGTTTTTACAGACCCACAAGAGAAAATACTTATACGCATTTTTACATTCATACTACATAACTACTTTACATTCATGACAATACAATGACTATTATAAAAACACAGTACAGTGCCCTAACCGGTTGTACCACTTTAACAAACACTTTTTGAACAAACAATCACATCAAAGGTTTCACCATTGATTTTTTTTAAAGACAAATTCAGACAGTGAAGCCATTTTTGTTCATTAATCGTGCAGGTGATGTAAGATGGAAAGTTTAACTTAATTTTCACTCCTGCATCAACTAGATTTCTCATTATAAATGGCTGTCAAGCAGTTTTTTCTAACTACGCAGACTTATGCACAGTGTTGGGTTACCTATATATTCTGCTAAAGCAGAAAATGCAGGGCACATTGTAATACGGCCCCTATAGAATGTGCTTACTGAGGGTATGTGATACATAAATCCAAGGTGACTTGCTAGATACAGACAAACAACACAGCCTTGGTCTGTGATCATCCCTGTTATGTTAAAAAACAAGCAATATAAAAACAAATAGGATCATTGACATTAACAAGGCTAAATGCAGAAACTTAATCCTTGTGGTCTAATTTACAGACACACAGTGGAGAATGACCTTGACACTAGTGTACTGAAGGTCACTTTCAACTTAAAAAGTCATTTAAGACATATAAACAATAAATGAACTAAATTAAGCTTAAATATTAATCCAAGAGGCTGGTGTGCTTAATTGTTCATTTTCAGCATCAGTTAAACTCTGGAAATAAATCTCTGGTTGTAGCTATTCCACCACTTGCTACAGGCCAACTAACTTATAAACATATACGATTTGTGGAAGCTGCTGTATGTAAAACATGCCTGGAAGAATCTGGTCATCAACATCAAAAAAAGCAACTTCAACAGCTCCGAAATACATTAACATTTGAATTGTTCAGTGAATAAATTAGGCAAACATTAAAAACAACAGTCAAATATGCTCAGAACATGCAAGCTATAGCCTAAAGGTCCGAGAGTTAAATCAATAACCAAACTAGACCAAACAGAGCAAATTTTGCTTAATGTTAAATATTTTAGTTAATATATAAAATAAATAAACTAGGTCATTTAAAATCACTGTAAAGCTGAGTAAAGATGTTTTAAAAAAGTTGTATTTTTTCCTGTCTCTCAGCTAATTAAACATGTATTACGTTAGTAGTGTAAAGCTTCTGAAGGTAATATTACAGTGTATATTGACACTGTTTATACACCTGATCTGGCAAGACCAGGCGTCCGTGTCTGATTTAAACATGGTCCTGAGCCGGATGTTTTAATTGTTTAATTCCAGTTAAGCTGGATAGGAGATTAACAGACGCCTCAATGCAATTATTCAGAGACCTTTGTGCTGTGTGTCATTAAGCATCTGTCCACAAAACGTGTAGAACAAAGTACAATGAAACAAAGGTATAAGACATGAAACTGAGCAACATATGAAAGATTCATAACATTGCACATATACATATCCATAAATAAAGTTGAATAAACAATAACCTTAGATATAAATAAATATAATCAATACAATAAATGAATGCAAAAAATATTTTGCTAATTCAAATGTTAAAAAATGTCACAAAACTTTTGATTTATGTATTTTTAATAAACATTTAAAACTGTTATGTAATATTTTATTAACAATGTATTAAATAACTGGCAATTACATAATAATGTGATATAATAATAATAATAATAATGTCATTAACCATAAGAAAATAATCATTATAATGCCAAATCTAAGCCATGAAGGGTGTAAACACTTACCGAGAAAACTGCGTTCTGGAGACCGAAAGGAATCGGCGTGAGTCTCGCTAAGGCCACAACTTTGAGTCCGCTTCCACCCTCCACGACCCGAATGACAGCACTGAGCTGTTCACTGCTCCCGATCTTACTCAAAACCCAGTCCGTCAGTAACCTCTTACAAACCACATGAGCTATGAATGTCCCTATCAAAACCCCAACCATGACCAAACCCATACCCAACACAAACCCATACAAATACCCGGCGGCTACGTTTAACACAATATAACCCCAGCCGCAGGGAAACGACACTGTGATCAAGCCCACTATAAACAGCATGGCTCCCACAAAACTGTCCAAGCTTTCCACCCATAACAACACGTCCTTCAGGTACTGGCGCACAAGGGCCACCGATGAGAAGCACACCGCGGTCAGGATGCACGCCAGCAGGGCGCTTTTACAGCAACAGGTGGTGATACAACACGGGTGTCTGTATTCAGGGGTGAAGGACACGCCGGTGTCGGTCAGGCTCTCGGGGTCCGAGTCTGGTTTCCCGTTGTTTGCTCTCTCATCAAAGACGTTGCAGATTAAGATGTCAATGTTGTCGCAGTCCAGCGACTCCGGGGTCCGCTGCAGCCAGCGGCTCAGCTGGATCTGCCCTTTACCAGCGGTGTGCTTCAGGGCTTTCAGTAAACCCTGCACTGACCCTGAGCTCCACATATTCACCCCTTCATAAAAGCTTCATACGAGTTCACTCGACTGGTTGGACCACTAGTCCCACACGTTGACCCTTGACTTTCCACGTTGCCCAGAAGTGACGATCACTTTAGATAAACGCTGTGGCTCTTGAAGTAAACAAATCAGGCAATGAGATCAACAACAGGAATTATCAATAAAGTCCAGTAATGTTTTTTTTAAATAATATCAATCGGTTTTTATCTCGGAAGTACTGATGCGGAGTCGTACCACATCGAAGACTTCAAATTCAAACGTGTCAGCTGCGGTCCCCGTACGAATGCCATACTGTCCCACCGTCCCATCACAGGCATCACAACACAAAGGTAATAAAATCCCACCCAGACATCGCCAAGGACCAGACCAAGACAAGCGAGCCCAGATCTCTCCCGTTACAGCGTCTGGTTTATAAATCATACACTAGCTCAACTTTCCAGACTCCAGGCATAAGCAAACATCACTGCAGCGCTGCCGTTCAGGCTCCTATCCAAAGTCCTGCCGCTCATCCCGTTCAACGTCACGTCGCTCGCTTCAGATAATCAAACTGATGGCACCCCACAGAAATGTGGTCGTTACATTTGCAGAGGGACTTATTTGCTGTGTCTCCCGAAGTCTTCAGTGAGATCTTGTACACATCGCTAATCGATGTTTACGACGTTATTCTTACCACTGTGTTTGTTTCCCAGTATTCACTGCGACATCGTCACGTGACCTCAACCGCCCCGCCCACGAGCACACGTCACCGTGAGTACCACGAGTTAACCGAACAAGTGCATCGAGGCCTTTATATCAAAAACAAAATACGTATAAACTGTTAAATAGCGATGCTGATGCATACTAGAGTTAATGTGGACCTGCACTTACTGTTAAATGCGACTCCGTTGGTTTGATTTTGTACATCTGACTGCATACTGTTTTGTAATTGGTCTTTAAATGGTTGAATTTATTAGTGCTGATTCCTGTACGTAAGACCATTACCCAGAACTAAAGACAAGAATCGAAACCAGCCTAAATCTTTAATTTTTGGCTTTTTATTGTCTTCAAGGAATGCTAATTTAATTTGCATTGCAAATCCACTAAAATACTGTTGGATTGAAAAACATAATTGTTTTTCTTTATTGGGTGTTTCACAATAAGATTTTAACATCTCTCCTGGAGCTGCAAAGAGGTAATTATCAAACTCACTTTGCTCCATGGATGAGCAAACAGAACAGTTTATACTGTTTTATTGAAAGTTTGTTGTTGGACTTCTCACTTCGTCATTTGTCAACTTGTTCCTTCTTTCACTAAATGTTCAGCCCCCGTTCTTTGTATGAACAGAACAAGCAGACTACATCTAGTGTGCGTCTTTTCATTGTGAACACAATGAGAAGATAAATGAAAAGTTCAAAGTGTTTTATAGAGATGATGGATCGGATTTAGAACAACCTAAAAAAAAGAATAACATAACCGCCAAAAATAAATACTAACACAAAGAGCCTTTTGTGGGCTAATGACCATCTTAACCTCCAGAACAGATGTGAAATGCTGTCACACACATTCATCACTGTGTTGTAACAGAGTCTTGCACATTTATTGGAAGAATATGGAGATAAACGTCTAGTTCTTTGACCACAACGTTCTACACAAATGGGAGGCCATGAAAAGAAGTGAACTTTGTCCTGTATTTGATTGGGATCATTAGCCATCAGCATGTTATATGGTAATGCCTTGAGAAAACTTTATGGAGTATGTAAAGTTTTATACTCCATATGTATGGAGTATAACTTACTAGTTATTAATATTAGGTTTGATTATCAGGTAATCATACCTTATAATTGCTGTAAAGTGACTGCACAGGTTGTTGTAATCCTCATGATACATTGAGCATCAAGGGCCTCCTTTGCCTTTGTCCAAATTGGACTGAACAGCATCAATTTAGACTCTTTGCAACAGATAATAAGTCTTTGCCTTAAAATGACAGTTCAGTTATAAAATCCCTGTTAAGCAGGTGCAATTTTCCTTAACAGCCCTTAATAAGTGTCTGTCTGTGAGCTTTAACGTTAGTCTAGTAGTTTTAACTGAATATTAAATAAAGTAAACGAACATTTAATAATGATAAAATGATAATTTCAGCATTACTTTCCTGTCGTGACGTTTTGTTATTGGTTTTACCACAAGGTGTCGCTGCTGTTTCACTTTAAAGTCATTGAAAGGTTATCAGAATTGTCGCTTGTCGTTTTAAATCTAAAAGAGATATTTTTTGCGTAGCTTTACTCGATTTACAGAAATCATTTTGCAACGATGGAGGGGTAAAATATACTGTAAAATAAAGAAAAACACAAATCCACAGTTTCTTCGGTATATTTATTGTAGGATATCTATATATCCTAAAGATACACACTTGTAAAAAAAAGCACCTATCTGGTGAAAGAATGTAAATTGTTTATTCATGCCGAGACTATAGGGAAGATGCTTTGCGTGATAACGCACTGAAGCGCATGTCTATTGGCACAGCAGCAGGAAACCTGTGGCGCGCGCGAGAGTAAAGCGGGATATTCCTCACGCGTGCATCAGCAGCTCGTGCGCGTTCAGTTTGCGTGTGCGCGTTCAGTTTGCGTGTGCACGCAGTTGTGGGGATACATTAGCTTTATTTGATCGGGAATCATTACAGTAAAGTTATTATTTATCACAAGGAATATGGATTGCTCAGAAGAGGCGCAGTCACTCTCAGACGAAGCTTCCACTCCCGTGGAGTTAAAAAAAGGAATGTCCATATTTTTGGATGTAAGTATTTTTTAAAGAACTGTTTTTAACTTCATCCCTGAATAATAATAACTTAACAGTAAAGAAAACTACATAATCAAACATAATAAAAAACTAATATTATGGGATAAATATTATGGAAACCTGTTGATGTTTGATGATTTATTGGTTTTGAGGGTTTTGTGTGTTAAGTGTGAACTTTCACAATCGTATCAACTAAAATCTCATTCAAGGTTTCCGTATTTTGTCAATTTGCTCAATAATTGTCTATTTAAACAATCTGTGTGAATGTATGAATTCATTCTGGTACATTTTGCGTTTTTTATACGTCGATGCATCTTGTCCATAAAACTGTCACTAACCGCTTGAAGTAACGTGGACATCAATGTATAATAACCCATAATGTATTTTTCTTTATTAATGACTGATAGATCAAATGTGAATTTAATCTGCGCTAATCTTTGTTTAGTCAGAGTCTGTTTTATGACAATAGCTGTGTTTCAACGTGATTTTACAAACCGTTCCCAGGTTTGGGTTGAATCTTGAAGTGATATTAATATAATAAGAAACCAGCAATATAAACTCTGTTTAATGTAAGGCATTGTGCTAAGGGATGTATATTTCCATTCACGTTATATTTATACTGCATAGTGTCAATTAGTTTGTATTGAAACGTATTTATTAAATAGTCACTAATGGATTCTGATGTACTTTTACGCAAAGGCATGCTTACTTAAAGACCAGCTGTAGTCTGAAAAAACAGTCTGAAGACTTTCCCTGGATATATGAGGTGTGTATCTGTAATTATCATACTGGAATAAGGAAGCCCCAGAGTGGTGGCATAGTTTTGTCACTTCTGTAAGGAGGAGGCCAATTTCAGCGTAGTCTTGGCATGCCTACCAAAGGACTGTATTTAGAGTGTGAATATTCTTGCTGTCTACTGGGAACATATTTATCAGACTGTCACAGCACGAGTTTAGAGACTGGATGTTCAAAGTCAACATAACTATTTATTTTTCATCTGCTCTTTTTAGGGCTCGGCCTAAATAATTTACTCTACCAGCATCGCTTTATATTATCAACACAGCAGGAATTTTAATAGCTTTTTAATGGTTATTTATTGATATTCTCATTTTTGGTTTCAGATATTAAGGAGAGCTGACAAAAACGGTAAGTTACTGTTGTCCTTTGCTGTATTGAAATATGTTGCTCACCTGCTTGTTAAACTGGTTATTATAGACCAGTTTACATCACTCATATTTCACATCTGTATGGTTTAGTGGTTGTTCCTGCCCAGCCAATACTAATGCTCTGTTGTCATGGAAACACTAAGTCTGGCCATACGTTTCGTAATTATAGTCAATATTTTAATAGAGAGATTCCAAACAAATTGAATTGTACTCCTTCCCACCACCTTTGGCCATGATTCAGTTCAGTGTTAGTGTGAACATGTGCAATTCAGAACTAACATTGATCAGTATTTATCAATATGTTTGTCTTATAAACTCAGATTCAATGCTCATTGTTTCAGTCAATCTGAATACATTGTAAGGGAATATAAGTCCTGTGTTTCTTAAAAAGAACCTGTAACCTTTATCCTTCACTGTAATGGTGTAAATACAAAATTAGGTCTGAGAAGTTCTGTGTCCTGAAACAAAAACCAATATAACAGTTAAATCAGTCTAATTTACAATATTCAGGATAGATATACACTCTGTAAAAAGATAGTTTGTGATGTCATAGAAGAACAATTTGTGGCTGTATGCTTCAGTACAGAACCTTTAACATCTCTCTGTTTCACAAATGGTTTTTTGTAGTGGAAAAAGTTTCTTTATACAATTAAAAGTATGAAGGAAATAGTTCTTTTAAAAGCCTTTGACTAAATGGTTCTTTGTTAAACCAAAAATAGTTCTTCTATGGTCTTTATAAAAGACTGTGTCGTGCGTAAACAGTTGAAAATTTGTGTTTGCCTATTTTGTCTCTCTTGCCGCATTATATTTCTCTCATACTTTTGAGCTGCATTTTGTCTCATACTGTGAATTAGTGAGTGTGTCGCACACAGCCTGTGCAGTGGTACATTATTCTATTTTCAGTATAGCCTGGCATGACTCACCTGTCACTGTTTAAAAACCTCTGGGTTCCAGCAGTCTAACACAGTCCCCCGGCCCCGTCACAATCCTTATTTCACTGCATCCGTGTGTGCTTGTATAGATCTACACTCTCACATTCTGAAGTGCAATGAACTCGACTTCCTTTCTCATTTATGTGTTCAATGCTTGCTTTAAATCTACATAACAAATGTGATTTAGATTTTTCTCAAGGCAACTTTTTTGTACCCATGTTTGTCTCTGTAAAGATGATGGGAAACTGTCCTTTGATGAGTTCAAGGCATATTTCTCAGACGGAGTTCTGTCAGGAGAAGAATTAAAAGAGCTTTTCCACACGATTGATACTCATAACACAGAGTAAGTATTGCTGTGGTTCACTCACACACTTTCTCCTCACATATTTATCACAACAGACCATCCCTGTAATGATTAAAATACATTTGGGGCACCATTTGGGCTTCCTCAGATGGTAATGCTTCACACACACAGAGCTGGATGCATGTAGCTCCAGTATCTGTGCTGTCTGGTTGTTTGAAATCAGTGGCTACAGATCACAGATCGTTGAATGTTCACTGCTGACTTACCCAGTAGCCACTCTGTTCTGATGATGTCATAACAACAGACTGTACTGTCAGTAACATCCACAAAGGGCTAGAGGAAGCATTTGCTCTGTCAGAGATGAAGGACTGATGTCAGACTCATGTCTGACTGATGCTTATTGTGCTACTGGCTTGTCAAACACAAGCACATCAATGACCCATCTTGGCATGTGTGTGTTTGTGAGATAAAGATATAATCAAAGTTTAAATTTGTCTTTATCAAAATGAAACAAATTAATAAAACCCTTTTTGTCAGGCAAATAATGTAATAAATTGCATCACTGTATGACATTTAAAATACATTCCATACAGCTTTCCATAATAAACATGATTACATTTATTAAAAATACTAACATTTATTAAACATACTCTAAATCTACCTAAATTATATACACTTGCCTGAATGTGCTAGTGTAGTTTTATTGTGTTCACAGTTGTAACATATATTAGTTAAGAGGTTTATAACTAACATATATAACTACAGCTGGAAAACTTTATAGTTCTTAAGATGTAGCGTCTCTGCCCTGGCCCACTGATACAGCCCACTGTGATAATTGATTTACATTATTCATGTTGTGTTACATTTTAAGCTGTTGTCAGATTAATGTAAATGCAACAGTCAGTGTAACATATGTTATCAGACCTTTTCCCGCTCTCACCTCCTCACAGAATGATTCCATGTCACTTAAGTCATCTTGGTTTCCATAGCAGCAGCTCTCCTGGCTGCTTCGTGGTACCTTTGTAGTAGGTGTTTGATGAAAATGCGCTTCTGATTTTATTTCCCATTCATTGTGTGGCTGAGTCAGATATGGTTTTGATGTGCTTTTTCAAAGAAGAATCACTGGCCTGTGTCCACATAATGGTCGGCCCTGTCCCTTACCACAAGTATAATATTGTTATGGGTTAAGCAGCAATTATTCATTTGGGCAGAGGGTAATGAGAAAGTAGACACCTAATACTCATAACATTGTCAATACAGTAACTTGTGGCAAAGTGCCCAAGGCTTGTTGTATCTAAAGAGCCACTGAGTGGAATACAGGTTGCTATTTATTATTATTATTGTTGTTGGTAGTATTAGGATTAATTAATTACTTCATCAGTTTTCTAGATCAGTTGTTTTCTTTGTTTATAGTCTTCAAGGAACAGTTTGGCCCCATACAGATAAAGACTTGTAAAAGCAGTTAGCTTTGATGCTTTTAATAGGTGATGAAAGGTTGTCCTCTGTTTAATTTCATCTAGCCCATAATCCTAATTACATCAAAATCACACGTTTACTAACCATTGCAATGCAAGATTTGTCTTGTTATAGTGTAGTGTCTCCAGGAGCAAGTGGATATGAAGATTATTGACTGTGGACAGCGGGTGTTTCCTATGCCCTTATTGATCTTTTTCTCTCAGTGTGTATACCGGTGGCTTTGCCTCCTGCTGCGAGGTCTAGCCCGGTCAGTTAGCAGTTCAGCTGTGACGCACAGCCCCCCGTGACTGTTTTATCAAGCGGTTTTATCTCCCGCCTTCTCCCGCCGTACTCTACAGTCTAGACAACCAATGAATGCCTACAGATGCTGAAAATCTTCCAGCCATTGTGCTAAAGAAAAAGAAAATGTCTGCCCTTTTAGAAAAACACAATAGGGAAGACTTGGTCTAGCTGTAATGTTTTTATTGTCAGAAGGTCTTTGTGCGAGAAACCAAGGGGTTTTGGGTCAAAAGTAAATTGTAATTTGTAAACCTAGGACTAAAGATTTTCTTGATAAATGTCAGGAAGTTAAAACATAAAAACTGTTATTGTATATGTTGGAATTTATACCACATAATTCAAATCGTGACCAATATCTGTAAGGCAAAAATAAAACAGCCTCAGATCAGTATATTTTTTATATAGAGACATTGAGGTGTCATTGGAGTGTTTGTCTGTTAGGTTTTACCCAGGAGTCCAGCTGTCTGGGAAAAACCTCTCATTAGGAACACATCACATTCTCCGAGGACCTCTCCTCAAAGGAGATGCTGTCACCACAAAAGATTAGATTACATTCAAATCCAACTCAGATGTTTTGTGACCTGTTGTAACAATCAGTGTTATGAAGAAAAAAAATTAACATGCCCGATTATGGTTTGCTTTCAGCAATGTGGACACGGATGAGCTCTGTGGTGAGTTAATACTTTTCATTGAAAATATTACTGGTTTTGTAGAATAAAATATTTTCAGTGGAGTTTTTAGAGTTCCTCAGATCACCAACCTCATAAAGACCTTCTAGATACATTTTTAAAACTATCTGTGGAAACCACAGGTTTGTGGAGGAACTGTAAAAATTGTCAAGTTAAAAGGTTTTGAGGCAATTGGGTAACCAAGGGAACAGAATTATACCACACTGAATTACATTAAAGGATTTTGAAAGGGTGCCTCAAGTTTCTCCAGAGGGATTGTGCAATGTGTCAGATTGTTTTCCTGGTCTTCCTTTTCCCCTTAGAATATTTCTCACAGCACCTTGGAGAATATGAAAATGTTCTTGCTGCCTTGGAAGACCTGAACATCTCAATACTGAAAGCCATGGACAAAACCAAGAAGGTCAGTTACCTTAACTCTACACTTCATAGGTGGCCAAAACCATAATCTTCTCTTGCCTCACCACCTTTGGACTGAAGCGGATGTTAGCTAAGCATTAAAAGCTTTTGTGTAGAAGTTTGGATAGATAGACTATTTGAGACCTTCAGGCTGTTATTGTCTTCACTTAATAACTCACAGCATGTTCCTCAGCCCCTAATGTGAACGTCTCAGGGAGAATGAAGATGAATCTTCACTAGCTCAGTTTGTAATCTGTCAGGCAGCATCACACACAGCTATGGTGTCCATCTAACCTAACACACTGCAAGAGAGACTCAATACACTTCAGTCACATATTCCACATATTTCTTTTAATTCTTAAAAGGGTCAAAGTGGAAGTAAATTAATGTAGATACCCTAATCTTTAAGCTGTAGTGTGGTGCATCACCAAACTAAATTTTGAAATCTGCTATTGGTCAGGCATGAAGGTCGTCCCGCCTCAGACTCACCCCATTGGTTGAGCCATTGTCTCACTATTAGCTGCTGTGCAACACTGTTTACACTTTATGGACAAATTGACCTTAATATCTTATTTATTCTATAGTCTGTGTATTGGCATGTAAATATTGCCTATACCATGTTAACATGTTAACACGTTTTAGCTTAGAACGCTCTTTAACACATATTATTGCCATATTATTGTGATTTAAATATATTGCATCACTAATGTTAACCCCCCATTCTGACAGCATTATATGCTTGTTATTATGCTTGTACCATTGTATTATAATCTAGTATAGTGTACAGCATAGTACATAATGTATACTCAGTGGTTATCAGCACTGACATTCATATCTGGGCAGCAGTATTTTTCCCGCAGTGTCTGACACCACTGTAATCAGCCCGGTCCACACCGGCCATCAGAGGGGCACACAGCCACAAACTACGTGCTTCAGCGCCCACTGTGCAATTTAACTGAAGCCTGACCACCATTTCACACAGATAACAAATTAACAAACCTCTGATTTCAGGCCCAGAAGACTCACCACTTAATGTATGCGAGCGCCTCAGAAATGAAGTCGCCTGTATGAGGGCAGTGGTGTCATTTTTATTTAGCTCTTAATTAATGAGGTGGACAGAGAGAGCGGAAGGCCAGTCAGTGTGTTAGTTGACATATATCTGCATTGTCTTGCTTCTGTGTTGTAGAATATACAGTTTCCATCACTATGTGGTTTACAGGTACACTGATGCTAATGTGGCTGGTCTTTGTTCATTTAACATTCAAAGTTCCTTAAGAAATAACACAATTCTTATGTTTTGAGGCAAGAGACAATATTGTAAAGACCATATACATTTTATTTGAGTGTCTAAGCTAAGGTTAAAATTAATTATAAAGCTTAAAATTAAGTATTAAAAAATGATACAGTCAATATCTTGTTCATGAACAATTTAGCTATGATCTAAATGCTGTAAAAAAGCCATATCCCTATATTTTGATTCAAAGGCTGTTTTTTAAATATCTTGTAAATTATTAAGATCACAAGGGCTGAACATTTTCAGGACTATTAAACTGTGACTTTGGAACAAAAACATGTTAGCAAAGAACGGCGTAAAATAAACCCAAAGGGTTGTTTGTGTGTGATCTCTTTCTTCACAGTTCTTGGTAATCAGTGTTGTGTGTGTTACATGAGTGGGTGGGCAAACCGGCTGCTGTGATGCGGGTGGTCTCTGCCCTCAGGAGAACATAATTGAACATGATATTGCCTTTAGTTTTTAGGTTTTGACTTCACAGTAAGGTTCAATTCAAATGTCCAAATGACAATGAAAAATAGTTACAATACATACAACTTGATAGCTTCAAGGTGTATAAATACTATTAGTTAATGTACCCTAAAGGAAAATTATTTAATAATGATTACCTAGATAGCCAAACAAAAGCTACAGTATATAAATGCTGTTAATTCTTAGTTTTGATGCATTAGCTAATGTTAGTGAATTTAATCTTGTAAGTGTAAAGTTGTACTGATTCAGCATGTGTGTGTAGTTGAAAGCCACAGCGAATTTGAATTCTCCGATCACATTTGGATGTGACACTGTACACGATTAATCCAATCTCTGGGTCAACAAAGCACTAAGTCACTATTTGCATACTGCAGACAGTTTACAAGTATTGCCCGAGTTTCCAGTTACGTGATTGGCTCTGCATAAACAGCTGAAAATACAGGTCACAACGCAGACTGTAAGGAAGCAAAAGGAAGCAAAACTACAGGTCTACAGGTTACAATGGCTTTGTTTGCAATATGACTCATGGTATATTACAAGGTCTGTCCTGTGTAAACATTTGCTGTGCTGGTGAATGTCAGATATTAGTGATGCGGATGCATCTTGTCAACTTCTTGAAGATGTTTATAATAGAAGCTCAGCACCTGTTTTATTACTGGAAGTATTTGTGTTGTTAGCTATGCGATGTTCTCAGATATAATTACAGCTTTTGTGCATAACAGAACATGGTTGCCTCAGCGTATGACATAATTATACAGACGGCTGTTGATTTCGCTGAGCATACGACGAACATCCCACAAATAACAGCCCCTTGAAGCTTTGAAATCTACCTCAGCCGATTTAGAGGCTCTTTGCCACTGTTGAGCTCTAAAAAGATTATATTTAATCTGACAGATTCCTTTAATTATAAACCATTTTGCATAAACTGTTTGAATGCGACTACATGCAGTAGTATTGTATAGATTACTAAGGCTAGTTACGGTCCTCTAATCTGATTGGATGAGCCGTGTTCCTAAAGTACTAGTTGCAAACCTCAGTATTAATTTGCCCCTGCTGTTTGCACAAGTGATCATTAGTGACTTTAAAAACTCTTGGTGGGATTTTATGTGCAGGACTATCAGGAGTCGACGCATCTTGAGCAATTTGTGACACGTTTCCTGTTGAAGGAGACCACCAGTCAGCTGCAGTCCCTGCAGAGCTCTCTGGAATGTGCCATGGAGACCACAGCTGAGCAGACCCGGCAGGAGAGGCAAGCAGCGGTTTCCATTTTATTAATATATAGCTGTTATAAATCCTGCATATATAAACATGCAATGTTTAAAATGTGTTCATACTGTGTGTTAAAGTATATATTAATTATGTGAATAGACTTGGTTTTCAACAGACCTTAATTATAGAATGAATAGCAGTTTAACCCATCATGGAAACAATTTGAATGAAAACCTGTGTGTGTATGTGTGTGTGTGTGTGTGTGTGTGCATGCATTTGTATTGCGGTTGATTAATGGCTCATTTTGCTAGCCAGAATCTCTGGCTCACCGCATTTACATGTGGGTGTACTATGTGGCCCGCTGTGGGGGTCAGTCCCATATATAGCATGAAATGCAGAATATAAAATGAGCTGTTTTGTTTCAGCACCTGGTTGATTGCATGTTACAGAGCGCTGCATGCATGGGGCTGCATGTGTGCGTGTCAATGTGCCCGTCGCCTCCTCAATGTGCAGCAGCTGTAGAACTGCTCACATCACCTTAAGAACTCTTGAAGATAAACTGGAGCAGCTGGATTAATCACAACGGATGTGCTTGGTTTCTTTCCCTGTCTGTTTCCAAATATCGAGAGTCTGGCTTTGATATTGTTGCATGGTTCCGTCCTTATTTGCTTAATTTAATTTGCAATTGAATTGGCATCTGTATCAGCTCTGCAGAAGATACAACACCTCCAGCTTAATAAATGAACCAAAGCACTGAAACATGCAGCATTTGCATTAATTGCACCCATTAGTAAGAACCATTTGAAGATATTTAATACATTGAAAAAGTTTGATTAAGCAGTTTCTCATTATTTACTGGAAACACCAGGTGAAATAAGTCTGTTTTATTCTGAATTCCCCTTTCCAGTCATTAGAAAAATTACTTTCATCCTTCCCTCTATTCAGTGATGGACCCTGACGTTCTGCCTGGAGCAACACTGATGTTTAGTGCATCCACACACACTACTTGCAGTTGCGCTCCAATGCCCTCGACTTACGCATTACTGATCCAGAACCTGCACTTTATTCCATTAAAATCACTCAACAATGGAACCAAATGTGCATCTGTTACTGATATGCACAGATGATCAGTCATTTTAATAGGTTTATTTAAAATATATATGTTTTGAGTTGATATGTTTTGGAACACACAACGACTCGTACCTAAACAAAATAAACTTATACAACATAATGTGATTTAGATCTTAAAGTTTTAAAATTTTAATAATAAAATAATAATACTTTTATTTAAAGAAATGTAGTTGCAATTTAGCCTTTACTGTCTATAGTTTTTGTGGTGTCAACCGAACTCTTCCGCAGTAAATCATTTAAACTTGAACTCAAATATGAATTGTACTTGAATTTAAATTTTAACAGCATAATTAAACGAAACATATGGTTTAGTTATATATGAATTTCTCTCAGTTCTCATAAGTCATTATCAGACAGCCAATCACACGCCTTCACTGTGCCCAAAACGGCTGTACCGCCTCTGCGCCTCTTACTCACAAACCCATGGGCACACTCGAAATATCTTACACTCCGATGCGTGTCCACTCTGACCTTCAATTTGGTTGGACGAATGTTGACAGGACACAAAATTAGTCAGTTAACAGAGTTCCTCATTTTTCTGAGGGCAAAAAAATTCAGAAGCGTTAACCTGTGCGTCATCATGTGGCTACACGTGTTACCTGTTATGTCACCAGGCTGTTGACAGAGTGGCGTGTCATTACACCAGAGTTATTTATAAAATGCATTAAGGTTTTTGAACCTAAGGCTTTGAAGCTCTATAGGATGAGCTCATTGTATGCTCAGCTATTCAGCGCAAGTCCATAGGGCTTAATTCCCACTGCGTTGCATGTACTGAAAGTGACCGTTGGCCAAAGCAAATTGAAACAGTGTGATCCATTCTCTATTCCGTCTGATGTCTTGAGTCTCTGAGGAGCAGCGTTGAGCAGCACACAGGGATGAAACAGTAGAGATGAGCTCAAATCTGAGACCAGAGTCAGACCACGCTGGAGTGCTCACCCTATTCACAACACTGCTTTTATCTGTGTGTGCAAAGAGCACCATTAGCAGCTATTAGGAAAAACATTTTCACTGTATTACTGGGCAGAATTTTCATATTATGTCTCATATGAAAGCAGAGGTCTGCAAAGACCAACGTGAATTTCCATGCTGGCCCAAGCCTATCATTGCTGGTTTTGTGCTTGTCTTTAAGGTGGACCAGCAAAAATTGGTGCTTGGAAAATCTACCAGCATGCTCTCTCTGATAAAGGTGGTTGACCAACGGAGGTTAAACTAGTTAGGTGGAGGTGGAGAAACCAGGTGGAGAAACCAGCATACACACAACTAGTTTTGGGCACCAGCTTAAAAAACAGCAATGCTACTTTGACTTCTAGTCTTTTGTATCTGTCAGAGCATCTTTGTCCAGTGACAGCATCTGCATTCAGATTGTAACTTCAGCTGAGTTTTAACAACCTGCGTGTCTCGGTGGTCCGGCAGATGTATTTGCTGCCTATCTTCACGGTCTGAGGCAATTTTTAGACATGGGGGCTTTGCTCCCCTGAGGACCCCTCAGGACCATCATTGCACCACAGTGTCTTTAGGGATAATGAGGAACCAACCGTGCAGTAATTTTGACACCTGCCTGTCTCTGTTTATTTCATTGTCTACTGGTTAAAATAGACTCAGCGTTTCTCTACTGAATAGATAATTAGATTCACATCCAGTTTCAGCATTACATCCAGTCAGTAGTTGGAATTCTGTTATTTTTTTCAAGAGTACAATCACTTTGATTGGTCAATGGCACATGAATATTTAACAATATTCCATAATGAATTCACCGTATGTCTTGGAACTGCTAAAATAAATGTAACAGGTGACCTTTTCCTGCTCTGGAAAAATTTATTAAGCATGAACGAAGCTTGTTAAGTTGTTTCTAGTCTTTTAAATGGTACCCTAGGGCAGACAGATGCAATCAAAGGGACATCAGTCTCGTCACAATGCTAAAAAACTGCATTTTGATGATGTCTGAAAGTGTTGAAGCCTCATTTGCATGTGAATGCTCTCTCTGTTCCTACTCTAACGCAATTCAATTAGATGCAGTTTATTAATAATATTAGCATAGGCATTTTAGCTGCTGCTTTCAGTGTTATGAACACAGCTTTGGGTAACACTTTATTTTACATTGTCTATTGTTATTGTTTATGTAATCACAATAGCAAGAATAGTAAATAAACACTGTCAGTATTGCTTTTACTTAGAATAGGGATATTAACAATTAGTATTATTTTTGCATTTATTGATGTTTGCCAACAAAACCACCTTAAAACACTGTAACCACTTAAGCAGATGTAAACAAACTTCAGAATGACCCAAAACATCTTGGAAATTGCATGTAAAATGTTTGTATGTTTAATGTTTTTAATATAAGCATTTAACAATTACATTGACATGCACATTGATTTACTTGTGACTGTATTACTTGTAACTTATTGTTGTTTCTGAAGGATGATAAATTCCCTGAGGAAATATATTGAGCAGCCATATGTGACATTGATGGTTGTTTTTGACATCTTGTGCCAAGGACAAAATAATTAGAAGCTAATAATGAGATAAATGTATAAACACATTTTTAAGCAGCTGTGTTGTGTGTTTCTGTGTTTATGTTTGTTTCGCTGGTGTGTGTGCGTGTCCGATCACAGACAGGGGCCTGTGAAGCCTGAGGTCTTGTCCATCCAGTGGTCAGGAAGAAGATCTAATCGAAGACTTCAGAGGAATAACAGCTTGTCTCCAAACAACCCTCTTCTGAACCTTGTCAATTCAGGTGATTATATAAACCACTGTGCTGTAGGGCTGATATCCAGTGACATGCAGAGAAGATCAGAGAGGACAGTTATAATGGAAATCTGACAGAGATTCTTTAGCTTCGTGTTTTGAATTTTTTAATACAAACTGACTATGATAAACTGAAAGAAATGCAAAGCAGAACTCTTAGAAAAGCTATTTCATTTGATTGTTCTAGTTGTTTTCAATTTATCGATTTGGTAGATGCTGTTTATGTCTGTTTTAAATAACAGCCATTATAAGCCCAATATGCATTGACCACGGAAAATGCAGTTGTGCCGCAACAATCCAATACATTTGGATTACATCGATTACATTAAATCAGAGCAAGTGTCACACAGAACTATTAAGCATTGATTGAAAAAGCGTTTGAGTGTTGATGTGTGTCTGCAGGTTTGTTTGAGGAAGACAACCAGTGGATGACCCAGATCAACAGACTGCAAAAGCTGATTGACCGCCTTGAAAAAAAGGTCCTCAGTCTTTCTTAATTTATTATTTTATGTAAAATACTAAACAGTTTATTGATTATTTTTAGTTATTTTATGGTAAAGTGTTTTTTTTTACTAGTTGCAATAAAGACTTACCAGATATCCCTTAACCGCCTTGTTGTCCCCATCTTTCATTGGTCAGACACACATAGCCCCGCCTTAAAATCTTACCATTGGTTTTGCCATTTCAGGCTGTTCAGGAATGTTCTATCAAACAGAGCAAAAGTGTGATGGCAAGTGTATATCTTTGTAGGGAGTCAGCCTGCATATTGTTTACTACTTGTCTTTTCATGTTCATCACAAGAAAACATGAAAAAAAGTTGTAATTTGTTAAAAACATCACAATTCAATTGCCATAATGCAAAAAAATTACATTCTTATCGTAATGTCAAAAATCAACTGTGTATTATTTGGAATTACATAGAATATATCACATACAGTACATACATCACTGTAATATTTGTTGTACTGCCCTAAATATATGATGGTTCTATATCCATATTCTGGTGTCATTCATGTAATTATAGAACCAGTTTCTTCTTCTCTTGTCAGGAACTGCGTCTAGAACCTGTGGAAGAAGAGGTGTTGGAAAGCACCACCAAATCCGTAAGTCATTTATGGTTTCTCTGTCTATCACCATATATTCTGAGAATCACTCATTCTGAGAGCCCACAGATGCCTGTCGTCTAGGAAACAGTGAGGATCGAAAAACTTGTTCCAGGTTATTCATTTTCGCTCATCTGGCTCTTGCTCTCCTCTCTCATTTGGCCCTGCCATCTTTGGCAAAGTACTTTCAGAGTGTTTTCTCTCAGGCTTACAAAATGCTGCTGACAGATTTTAAATAGGCAGTTTGTGTGTCTGTTGATTGTGTTTGTGACCATTGAGGCCCCTGTTAAGCCTGTGGCTGTAAACAGCAGCGTGCGGCTGCCCACAGAGACACAATATCACATTATATTTAAGCATGTTGACGCATAAAATTACAGACAAATGAGTAGTCTGCACATTTGCTATTACAAGTCTGATAACTTATGCAATATCTTTTATTTCCAATAATTTTATTTTGGCTGCCTTTTCTGCAGATTTTGAAAAGCCTTATTGCACACAGAGGACGAACACAAAATAAACAATCATTTATCTGTCAATGCTCTGTGAATCTCTATGTAATAGCTAAAGTTGAATTGCTCTCTCTCATCAATTTGTTAATTTTGTAAACAGACCATGACATTCACTCAAGCATAATTTATATGCATGGAATAACAATTTCAGCATTTCTAATGCCTCAGTACAATCAGTACAAATAAGCACAAAACACCACAGGAAAGCTGTTATTATTTACCATGCCTGTGTTGTTTTTAACTCATGATTTTATTGTCATGGATTGCAAAAGGTAAAATTCTTGTTGAATGTACAATAAGGACTAAAGCTTTCAATCTTTAAAAAGATAAAAGATAGAAATACCACAAAAGTGATCATAAGCTTTATTTAGAGTTCTCTAAAGTCATAAAATATCTTTATATGAGAAGCAAACCCCATTGTAGGTCATCATTGCTCATAAGGTACAATGTAATTTTACTATATTTTACTTTAATGGTGCTTTTGTGTCACGTTCTACAAAATATCTCAGGTTGTACACAGAAGAAAGTTACAACATGTGAAGCTGAACTACTTCTTTAAAGATAAATGTGTGTATTTGTAAGCCACAGAGAGAAAGCACTCAAAATGTAGACTGAGATGTTTTTTGAAGGATGAGAAGCAGCACCAGTGCAGGGCCTGTGGAGAGGTCACTGTTTCCCGCAGGGTGTGAACTCTCACTTCCTGTTCCCTTCAGCCCCCATTCACCTGTCAACATCCTTTAAGCGTCCCTGTTTTGTAAAAAGCAACCATTATGACATGTTTTCTCATGGCTCTACCTGATGCACGAGCCCAGAGGGGTTTATTACAGTTCTCCCATCAGTTTGAGCCACAGCAGTATAACTGGAAATTGTACATTTCAGTCAGTGAATGATCTGACTGCTCGTCCATCAGCCAAACTACTGCCATATTGGTCTTACTGTATTCAGTTTCTGAATGCTTGGTTTTTGGTATCTTGTAATGTAAATATAAAGAATTATTTATATAAGTAGCAGTGAAACACTGTCTGCGAAACAGTACCAGTTTTTTGTGATGTATTTACTGAGTTTTCAAATATAAATTTGTTGAAATAGAAACACAGAAACATAAATTTAAGTGGAAACAGGAGAGTATTAATTTTTGTCATGTTTAGTTTATTATAGTCTCTTAAGTTTTAGTCAGGCTTATTATTTTATGTTTATAATACAAATTTTACCACATAGCCAATCCCTTTTTCAGGTTACCTCACAAAACAAATTCACAGTGAGATTCCTGAATGTTCTCACACAGATGGCTTTTCTTAGTTTTTCATAATAAAGATAAATATTCTCATAACACATGGCCTCATTACTTCACTCAGACACATTTATAGCCTGTGAAGCTCTCGTTTATTGGAACAGTTAATCACAGACGTTCATCTCAGATCTTTAATCAGGTCTGAGGTCTTTGCCACTTGCTTTGTAAAGACTGATCCAGGAACAGTTTTGCACACCCAATGCTTTTACACCCTATATGTGGCTGCTGTTCTCTGATGACCTGTGACGTTCTTCCAGCATGTTCTGATAGTGCAGCGGCAGCTCTCTGTGCTGGAGGAGGAAGTGGAGGAGTTTCGACTGGCTCTCAGGCAGTACATCGACTGCGCCAGCGCCCAGACCGGCTGCCTCCAGTGAGTTACACCAGCACTGCATCTCTGTGCTAAAACTAGGCCAGTTTATCAAAGTGTAACTTTAAAGTTTCATTACAGTTAGTATAACACCTCCCGGCGGGACCACCTGCAGCAGGTGACAAACTCTTAAGAATAAAGGTGCAATAAAGTGTTTTTTAACTACAATGACTTAACATTTGTTATTATGGTCCTACTTTATATTCGGTGTCTTTAATTACAATGTATTTGAGTAGGACAAACATAATACAAAGTACCAATTGTTAAATTGTATCTGCATATTATCTGCATATAGTTAGAATTTGGAGTCAGTTACTTAACCTTAAAACCACTACTAAGCATAAACCTGTTTAAAACAACATGTATGTGCATAATGAGTAGAATCTATCACATGCTTTTATCTGATGACAGTACACAGTATTTAAAGACACTTTTTGTGCAACTGAAAGGTTCTGTGGATGTTAAACGTTCTTTATGGAACCATACAGCTCAACTAAGAACATTTTAGGACCCTATTATATTTTTTAGGAATATAGATTCAAATGTCTGGCCGCATGTATAAATAAAATAAAGCTGTATGAGGTTGTATTTTATTGTACGATTGTACAGCTGAACCATCTAATGACATTTAAATAATGTATGATTTTTAATATGTCTGTGTTTAATTTATAAATATTCATGCCATTTACTATGCTATCTTCAAAAGATACTATTCAGTCAGTGTGGTCAGAGCTTCTTATTTTTAAAATGAAGCTGTCTGTATTCCTCCTCATGACTTTGAATATATTCAGTTGTTTCAATTCATTGCTGGAATGAGGTTTGTGATGCACACCAGTAGTTTGTTGAGAACTGTACATCTCTACTGTTATCCGCACGAGTTATCTCTTGAAAAACTGCGATAACCACATTTACCAACAAACCCAATTAAACCTGTTCAAGCTTGCAAATATGTAATAGAATAAATGCAGCTGTTCACATGGCTCGGCGTGTGAGAGAACTTACAGCAAAATAAATTGCAGCATGCTGTGAATGCAACCGTGTGTTTACAAGCCCTCAGTCTAGGTTTGACTTTTACCAGAGACTTAAAAAAAATGTCAGCCGTCATGTTAGGTAACGCCAGATTTCTTTGAGACATTGCACAGTCATTTTTTAAGTACTGTAGATGCTTTCGTTTGATTTAATTATCTGCTTTTAATTAATAAGGCAAGAATCAGTAATAGCTCAGATGAAGAGATGTCATAAATAGTGAGATAATTGACAAGCTTAACAGCTGACATGACTCCCTGAAGACTGTTAATGCCAAGAAAATTGTCCCTGGTGTTTTTATTATTGATAAATTAAAAGAATATGTTAAAATTAAAGGAAGAATTTTCCTTATTTACTCTCAAACTTGCAAGTATACAGAATGTGAAGCTCAAAATATCCAAAAAGAAAGTTAATAACACATAATAACATTTATTTAAAACACACTGATGTATCGTAATTGTCATAAACAGTGTTGATTCCTCATGTAAATCTTCTCAGTCATTATAAACACTACATGAATGAATGTAAACAGACATGCTTTGATAGTAACCAAACACTGGCTTTATTCCACCGGCAGTGTGGCAGTTCAGAGGCTTGTTAATGAATCTCGCTTCATACTGTATGAGTTCTGGGAGCAAAGCAACATGTGGAAGAAGTAAGTCACTGATTCTGATTCAAATCTCACAGCCCTGAAATCACTGTTGAAATCAATTGTAACAAAATTAACAATATACAGATTGTGGTTTGACTGTTTGAAAGTGTAAGTATGAAAGTATTTGTTTGTTTATCTCTAGTCACCTCCAGACCAATTACAGCAAAACCTTCCAGAGAGGAAACGTGGATTTTCTAGAGACTCCTGAGGTCATGACAACAATGCTGGTTCCAGGTGAATTTTAAATCCTTTCAAGATTTTAAAACCCCAATAAAATGTGTTTTTTTTAATCATTTGAAAGCTAAATGTGAGGTGACAACTTTGCTACTTTGAGTCTCAGAGTTCTCATAGTTTCTCCTCCACTTCTCTCCTGTTCTCTGTTATCTTCTGCAGCATCATGGTGGGTCCTCAACAACAACTAAAATGTGTCTTTCCGACGAGTCAAGATAAACATCTATATCCCTCTGTCAATGTCAACCGACCGCTTGTGTTCAAATGTTCTGTATGGTCAGGGTGACTAGCACTTTCCATGCTGTTATGTTATTAGCGCTATATGAGTAGTGTAAACTCTAGACAATACTGAATAAAGCAATGAGGTCATTCTCTGATGACAGCACTCCACCACCATATAGTTTCATCAGAGAAGCTGTTTATCTGTGACGGTACATTAATGTGTCTTGTACTGACTCAGTTTGTCTATAGAAGAGACTGTGTCTCCTTATGTAGCAGTTTTTGTGATGTCATCATTCCTGATAATATCACAGTACCCGACATGATCATTTCTATGGAAATATAAACTTATGTTATTGTATTTTATGTCATATGTCAGCTCCGAATTAAAGTGTGAAAATAACAGCTGCACTATTTGTGTCTTATATTTTGCCATATTCAAGATCAACATTCTATGTTGTTTAAACTATCTTAGAATTAATCTGGTTTCGATTCTTCTGTACACTGAATATGAGAAAGCAACAGCACACAAACGCTATTCTTGGTCCACTTGCGGTAATTGCGCAAAAGTAATTCAATGACGCACAAGGCTTGTGTTCCTGAAGGACCGACACTGCCATCCTGTGGACGTATGTGGTCAGGCATTCACGTGACGAGTCATTTAATTCATTAAAACATTGTGACCCCAGCTGTATACCAAGCTACAGAAAGTAGCCATTGCTTTAAATAGGCTCTAATGTAAATTCAACATACTGTATAAAAAGCCTCAGACCTTATAGCTGAATTTATACTTTTATAGCTGGATTTAATTAGAATCAGAATCACATTTATTTTGCCAAGTACTGTATGTATACATGTATGAGGAAATTGCCTTGGTATATTGGTGCATGACAAACACAGCAGCGAAGCAACATTAAACAATAAATTACAAAACAAAAAACACTGAACAATATATTTTGTGTTTTGCACGGCACTAGTGGTTGTTTGTATTTGTTTTATTGAATTCAAAAATCATAATTTTAATATTTTTGATTTTTTAGCTGTATTTTACCTATAAGCATGTGACATTTAACTTGGGCAGCTTTTCATAAGATTAATAAGGACGTTACAAATCAGTGTATGTCTGAATAATAAGCACACATGCCCCCCTGCTGCCTACTGCCAAAACACACGTGACCGTGTTCATTCTAATGACAGCCTGGCCTTTGAGAGACAGTTTGCTTCTGGGCTTTCACTGAATGATGTTGCCTCCTACATTAATACGACATGTAATACAATCCTCCATTTTTAATTAACAAGTCTGTGTGACAGTGAAGACAGAGACAAGAATTCTGTTACCAAACACTAATGTAGCCAAAGTAGCCGACTGTTCGTTCAAACCAAATGACATGCTGACCTGAATTGAAAGAAATCCAAAGGCTTTTGTTAACATACTGTAACATAATTTGTTATTCATCAAAACATAAGACATCCAATAAAGACCAATTCAAGCATGACACCAAAAATCAAGGAGAATATTTGTACGTTTTATTGAGAAATTATTGTTTTAAAAAGACCCAACAACTAAAGACTGTGTGCAGAGTCACATTCAGAATGAGTTTAGTATCATTATCTTCATTTGTTTTGAGAAAATACAGAGCTACTGTAAATGTAAGCTACAGCAACACTAGCAAGGATTTTACCGGGTGTTGGAAGTAGGCAGGTAGCAGATAGGCATTTACATTCTACATGAAGGTAAGAGCTTTAGACACACGGCATAACACTTCCACTGTATCCTTTTAGTAACAGACTAATGAAACACTGTTTCACAGTACAAAATAATGAAATTAAAATCATGCATGTACAATTTCCCATTCAGCAAATGTCATTATTACCGATGGATAAGATGTACAGCCTCTGCGTACATGCTAGTTCTAGTTCTTTGTCCTTTTAAGCCACAGTAATGCATACTGCTCACAGTGAGTTTGAGCAGGCAAAATGGGTTTCAGAATACTGCTAAATTTCATCAGAGGGGTCTCTCCAATGCACTCTTAAATGAAAAAATGTTGGCACAGGGTTGTGGGAGGAGTTAAATGTCTCTTGTAAATGACAGGGTCACTGTACAGTAGGTGCTGGCAGGTTATTTTAAAATCTCAATACAGTTGTAACTAGCAGCAACAGAACAGAATAATTGCATAAAATCGTAGTGCAATGGGCAAATTTGTTCATAAAAGGTCAGCTGTTTTGGTCAACTTAGTAACAAAATGCAGTTTTTAAACTATGTACGATGTCACCCACCATGACAAAACTCAATGAAAAATTCAAAAGACGTACCAGGAATACCAAAAAATGGATTTGACAATTTAGACTAGCTTTAGAATCACAGATTTCAATTTCAATCATCTTGCAAGTTTAAATCATTTATATAAGATCCAATCACTGATTCACGCATTATCAGGTACCTTAAATCGTCTGGATTCTTAAATTCTGGTTTTGCAACAAGAACGTCCAACTGTTAACCTGGTAAAATTAGGATTAATCAAACACTACAGGGACTCTTTTAAAGGATAAAATACATTTTGTCTATGCAAAGGTGTTCTCTGGATAGCTAACTTTAATAACTCCCCAGTAGCAGGCCCGTACCAGACAGATGAGACCCAGGAGATACGCGAAGGCCCAGGACACATACGTCGCGTGGTAGCGCCTGGCAAAGTCCTGAGTGCCCACCTGTCAAAAGCACCAAATGTTAAATGTTACCCAAAAATGAGGTTTTTATTCTATTTTAAATTAAAGTCCTATTGTAGTAAAATGCTTCTATTTTGCATTGCTAATTTTATTACAAATTATAACATTAAATATTGAACAGGATAACATTAAATTGAAACACAAAAATTGCATCAATTATTTGTTTTTTTGTTTCCATGTTTTGTTCCTCAAGTTCCCATGATAAATGTCACCTCAACAATGACCTAAAATACCGCATACAAACACTATATATATAATATTTCTTAGTTTAAATAGAAAAACAATCCCTGATTTTTGAACCACATCTGCATGTTAAGTGCTTCAATTCAGTGCCCTGCAGTTTGTTTAGACAATGAACAATACTCACTGTTAAACCTATTCCGATGAAAATACAGATCATTCCTACTGTAATGTAAGCACAGCAGCGTCTTCTGGGTAGGGCACTTCCTACAGAAGATCTGAGGACAAAGACGACACACACATGATGCTATTAGTACCTCTGTGCCACTGTTTAAATAGAGCCAGAAACGACAGCATGGTTTAATACTGCTGTGTTTTATTATGGCTCCACTAGCTGCATTGGTCTTCCATTAATTAGCCATAACAATCTTTTTGTGTGGATTAGTATTACACAAGGAATAAACACTTGTGTCCGTTCAGTAGTAATTTAAAGCAACATAATTGTGTAGTAAAATTTGTGTATTACACAAATCAACGCATTTGCAAGCTACACTGAGGTAAAGCTACCAGGTCCTTGTGAGAAAAAACTGGTCTCACTCGGTTAAGCAGCATTAACTTAGGAAACAGAGCTACTGGTCGACTGCCTCACAAATGTTTGTAAGTTAAAACTGCGTAACCGGGTCACATGGTCCGTTCCTTCCCCTGTGTGAGCCCCCTAAAGGTTTATAATGACCTCTCACATGCCTCTCATGTGATGGGATTTTCAAACATTCCTCTGAACTCAATACAAATCAGACAAATCTCTGTCTACAGCAATTAATTCCTTCACTGCCTCTGAAAATGTGTGTTTTGCTGTATGTAGCTGAGATTTGGGCTCTAAGCACCTTTCATATCTGTTGCCATAGTAGGTGTAATTGTCATAGTAGGTGATGGGCTCATGTTACAGTATGTCAGCATGATTTGGTCAGTCACTGTTCTGCTGTCTCTGCTGTCGCCCCCCCCACACACACACACTAACCGGCACCACAACTAGCCAACATTTATTTATTTATACTTGTACAAATTGCCCAGCACAAATTTGAGCTTAACCCTGAGTGGTAATGCTTGTCACACATTTAGATTAATGACTGGAAATGACATCAGTGGAGTTCAGCGTCACAAGCTCAAGTCAGGAGATGAGGATATAACACAGTGAACACTAGTGATAGTCCTAATGTAGAACAACAGAAGCAATTATGTAGCACAACTTACAATGTCAGAGTCATAGGTTTGATTTCCCAGGAAATGCACAAACAATCTCATAAAATGTATAGCTTAAAATTCACTGTAATTGACATAGAAGTGTTTACAAAATGCATTGGACACTTAAATAAATATAAATATATGAATATGGTCACTTACATTTTTTTGCAATGTGGGCATTTTGCCAATGTATTAAATCGAAGTTCCATCCACTGCAAACAGAAAACAAAGGGAATTAAAACAGGGAATTTACAAAATAAAAGAGTTTGGTGAAGCAGCACAATTCATTTGATTGATCTTGTTGACTAATAGGTTGATTTCTGTTAAATATGACTTTTGGCTACAAAGAAATTATTCCAAAACAATTATTAAAATCTTTTGCAGATGATTTCAGTGAATATATTTATGTACATGAAAGGAAAAATTAGAAACATTAGTGGATTTAACGCAAGGGTTTCTGCATCCTCCCCTCTGTAGGCCACAGGGTCGCGTTCATCTTAACTATATAGTGTTTTAAAACTCAATTTGCATTTCCTAAAGGAAATATCAGTGCTTGCAAGGCAAAAAATTTTTATTTTAAGGAACATAATAAGTTAAAAAGCACAATATATTGGGACAGTATAGGGGCAGTATATACACCAAATATACATATAGGGACAAATTTTAAGCAATATAGATGGATAAATACAATAGGGCTGTATCTGTGCCCAGTGTCCTCTCCTAAATAACAAAAGACAAAATTTATGTATAAACAATGACCAATTAGTACTGCCTTGCAAACACGGTAATTATTTCTAATTAGTTTGTCATTTGGTTCAGTCCACCCAATGAGGGAGTGGAAAGGGGCATTAGGACCTTGGAGGCAGTAGAGTCATCGCCAATATCCATGGCTGAGGCAGACTGAGCCGAACCCTCATCGCTGCCCTGCACAGCAGGAGCATAACAGGAACACTAAAAACATACGTACTAGAGAAACACTGCTGCTGTATCTACACATGTAAATGCATTCACATGTTCTGCTCTGTGTTCATACAGTGATACTGTATATGTTTTAAAAATGTGTAAAAATGAAAAAAAAAACTATTAGGATGCAAAGATGAAATATAAATGTAAAGATGTAAGACCGTACAAGGAATGTGTTTCCGCAGTGGCCGCAGACCACACGCATGCCCTCAGGCTGGGCAGGTAGAGCTGGCTGGGCCGGCTGCTCTTCAGGAATCACCATCACAGGGCTCAGGTTGATGATGCGTCTACTGGGGACCAATCAGAACACTGATGTCAGTCAGACAGAATTCTGCTGTTGTTATTGGGCTCTCTTGAAATTATCTGTTTTTAATCTTAACTGACAACAGTTGTCACAAAAATTTGCAATAACCCACAAAACAGTGTATTGTACCAAACACATCTGCCAAGTAACAACATAAATTAAAATCATTTAAAAATATTTTTTCCCCCATAATTCCCACACAATAACATACACTGTTGTTCCTAGATCTTTGAAGATAAAGTGTTTATATTATTTTATAGTATTATAGTAGTTGTTTAAAGAATACTACCTTAAATATTGGAACTTTAAACTGTTTTTTATTTCTGTGAATGTTTAGATCACTTTGTAAATGCTTTAGATGCAACTGAGTGTGAATCCACTAGCCATAAAATTGACTTTTCGGTGATATACTGAGATGTTGCAGCCATTATAACACATACCCACTAAACAGCCACTCATTAATGTGTCCATATAACACTTACCAGTTGGGTCGAGGGCATCCTATCCTTCTAGATGTGTCTTTACAGATTAGCAGGCAGTTGCAGGGACACCTAACATACTTCTTTCCTGTAGGTGGGTTTTTAATAGGCTGCAAAAATATTAACAGATGATGTTTCAAAAGGCACCACCAACAGAATATGGAATTAGATACAACACACTGAATTATGGTCTGAATACAGGTGGTCTTGGGTGAGTGATATTTTCATTATTATTAATCAATAAGTAAAAAATAAAAAGGTACACTGTTTTCAATATTAAATGCAAAAGAATGAGAGACGTTTTGTTGTTTTGTGTCAAACACTGAAAGCTTATTTTTCATACCAGTGCATTTGTAAGCATTTTCTGTAAGCGTGTTTAATCAATAACTCCTGAATAATTCATTATTGTGGCCAAACGTGAAAATCGGCAGTTCTGGCTGGAATAATTCATGAATGTTGCACGTGATGTGGGATCTACACAGAGGGATCTGTTATTTAAACTGACAGGTCAGTCGTCATATTTAATGGTTTCTTATGTAAAATATCAATGTAGAACGTCATTCACCCCATTGAGCACGCAAAACACTATCTGAGGTTGACTTTAACATATTAGATGCATATCTGATGTAGACTGTGTACAGTCCACAGGCAGTGTATATTGATTTTGGTAGAGCTGTTGAGGTTATCACACGATATTAACGCAGCTGTGGTGTATTAACATGTTTGCTGGTGTGTGAATGACCAAGTGTGAGCCGCTGAGGGGCGTGTCTTACCGTGGCCTCGTTGCAGACGGTGCACTTCACCACATGTTGATGGAGCTTCCCATCCAGATTTATAAGAGCCTGACACACCCGACAGTTAATGACAGGAACTCCCCCCGCGTCTGGACTGGCGATGGCTGTGTAGGGTGGAGGCAATTCAGCTGTGGGAAGATGGATACAATCTATATGAGTCTGTAACTTCAGTGTGGAGGTTCAGTATTCATATACAGTATTATTTAGTGCTGATTGGCAGTTACTGGTACTACGTAAATTTAGTTCACTATACTGCATTACATTATGTAAGACTGGACATGCATTTTGTAAGCCTGCTTCAATGATTGGATGAGCATTTTGTAGTCCTGCTTCAATGATTGGATGAGCATTTTGTAGTCTTGCATCAGTGATTGGACGACCATTTTATAGTCCATGTTACCAGGCCATAAGACATCCTGCAACCAGTAATATGTGATACTTAATCTAAAATGTTTTCCTAATAAATCAAAAGTATACAATTTGTCCTTGGGTATTTGTAAGAAGTGTATTGCACTGTTCTGTATAGTGTTATGTGCTGGTGTATGTGCTGGTATATGTCATATCTTATTGTATATGCTGTAACTGTGGAAAAATACTCTGTATTTGAATATTAATTATCTACATTTTCTCCAAACAAGGGGATATGAACTAAGACTGTCAACTGATTAAAAATTAATCTTAAATTAATTAAAGCAAATAATTGCATATAATCTATTTGCTGGTATTGTCGATATTGCAATAAAGCTCAGATCTTATTTATACTATTGATTTACTATTGGTTTGTTATCAGCACTATACCCTATCTGTGACTCCTAATTGACAACAATATGGCAATAACCACAGAGTAGCTCTGTAATGCATGACTTTGCATGACTTTGACTGTAAAGCAGATTAAAAGCTATAAGCAGATATATATATACAGAATACTGCCTCTCTCTGTATCCTGTCTTAACATCAAATCATCCTGCCAAGTCTGTATGCCTGCAACCTATTACTGAAGCCATCAACAACTTCATCTTTGTGAGTGGTTTCATCTTGCTCTCTCTCCTTTCTCTCTTTCTCTCTCTCTCTCTAGAATATTTTAATGTTTTCTGGAAATTGTTCTCCTGTTTGTTTGCTTGTTTTTGGGTTCTGTATCTACACTTGAGCACATTGTTTATTAAGTTCACCCTCGTTTATGGGAGTTTAGCTTTTTGAGATAATCAATTCTTCAATTAAAGGGAATTAAGACAACAGCTCCTATGTGACATTAGTTTGTATGCAACACAGTGTGCAATTTCTACTCCTAACTGCAAGAATGATGACTTCCTGTTAACACCCCTTGTCCCTCATTGGTTAGACAAACAGCCGGTTCCGCCCTCAGCTCACACTATTGTTTGAGCCTCTGCAGCACCAGGCCTGTCAGAATGTTCAAACAAAGCAGTGTTGTGGTGACACCACAGAGCCGCACTTTACACTGTTTACAGTAGTCGACTCTGCATATTAAACTGGGAAAGGAGAAAAAATATATATAACACTTCACCCTAAAGGTGAGAAGAATTCAGTTCATCTGTGTGTTGATAAAGCACCAAATCTCTCTGACAAACAAAGGCCCATTTTGGATTATCTTGCCATCTTTAAAGACGGCATTAGGTTCATCAAAGGTGTGGCACGCATTAATGTGGCTGTGTATTTTGTAGCAGGTGTCTACACTGACAGATCTGAGAACATATCTTTTATCCCTCACATATTAATATAGCTTCTACCACCTCACAAGGGACCAACAGAAAGCGCAGGTCCCATTTCTCTGTCACCAACCTGCACTATGTGTAAACTGAGAGCCTTTTCCCAACCCTGCAGCCAGCCAGCTGTCACAACTCCTTCAGTGGACGTCTTACTATCATATTTCATATCTGAGGGATCTGGGTGAACCACGTGAGGGGACATTGATTAAGCATTAACTTGCGTTTACAATAGTCTGGGTGTGTAGACCACTCATCATTTCAACTGAATGGACAGTTTATATATCACAGACAGTTTATATCTGTGGGTTTAATGTTTTAAATGTTGGATTTCCAATACAAACGGACTCTAAGAAACTGAAGGGAATGCATAAGTGTTACAGCTGTCCCTACCTAACCTAACTAAAGTGTTACTAAAACCTAACTCCACCCATCTGCCTAACTAAAGTGTTACTAAAACCTAATTCCACCCCTCTGCCTAACTAAAGTGTTACTAAAACCTAACTCCACCCCTCTACTTAACAAAAGTGTTTCAGCTAATATTTAAAACTCATTCACTGAACGTCACATCATTTGTCTGTGGTTATTTGTCTGTAACAATATGGGTCCTTAATAAAACACCTAACAGTTGTCAAACTTAAAACATAAACAATGAGGTTTAATACACACAGGCATACCAATAACTGTACCTCTGGCTTTATAGTGTAATGGCAGAATAAACAACAATCTCAGCACACTAAACTGTGTAGAGTACAGACTCCAAGCCAGTTCAGCAGTTCCTGCTTGAACAGGCAAGTTAATCCCTCTCATACAGTCCAAAACAGTACAAGAAATCCAGGGGGCTGAAATACTACCCCAGATAATGAAGCTATAGAACTCCAGCCACATAACATTATCTGGCTATAGTAAGAAAAAAAACACTTTGAATAATAAGATGAAATGTAGGCAGATCATTACAGTACAAATGCAAATCATTTGATACAATTCAAGAAGTGAAAAATGGGAGCATTTATAAAAAAACAAGGAACTTAGATCATTATGAAATTGGTCTCCCGTATTTCTTTGGTTGACTAGGTCCTAAAACAGGTTATTTTTTCAATCATAGGGTTTGAAATACAGTAACTGGATCTTATATAAAATCTATAAACTTTATATAATCTGCAAATCTACTTTAAGGGATTCTGTTCACAGGTTTCAGTCCATTGTTACTACTGGAATTTTTATAGTAGGCCTACATAAAATATACCATCCAATCGGTTTCTCTTTCTTAAAGATGGTCTAGGCTTTCACAAACAGGACTGTAAATTAAGTTGGGTTAAATAACACATTGCAGTCAAAAACTCATGTATGAAACAGAAAGTGTAGGAATTGACCATTGAAAAGCCCATATTGAAAGTCAATGGTGTTTGTGGCCTTCCCTGTGAGAACAATTCCTGTCAGAAAAACAGCACTGTAGCAAGCAAAAAAGGTATGTTTTCCAAACAGGTATGACTTCTAAAGCTATTTATTTTCATTTTGTGAAATGTAACATTTCCTGTTTTAACTTTTATTTGTTTGTTTGTATGTAACACTGCCATACGTAGATGCAAACAAGTGACATTTGTATACGTTTACAAATCCACTGTAGGGTCTATGTGAATCCTGGTACTGTAATAATGTCTATGAAAAAACTGTCAAGCAAAACATCAGTAACAGCAAGCTAAATTTAAACTGACTGCTCTTAAATCAGTCGACCACAAAACACAATTACTCTTAAATCCAGCATGCAGGCTGGCTGGGCCACTTGTACTTTCTGTTTAAGCACTGCATACTGCCTGGCTTATAATTCCACACAACATGCACTGGTTATGAATGCAACATTATATGTGCATTATATAATGCACACATATGAACTCCTATATGATGTGAGGATTGAGGCCCGTTCGGATTGAGGTTGAACACGATCAACCTCATCTGTGTTGATATTCCTTGCTGTCTAATGCTAATATTTCATCTGTGTCAGCTGCAGGCTGCAACACATTGCTGCTTACTACCGTCCGCCCTAATGATTCAGCACAGCTATGTCAATCAAAATCCACACGTTTACCTCTCGGGCTCGGATCCTGCAGGTACGACGGAGCTGTGGGCGTGACATTTCCCGAGTTCGGCGCTGACAACAGCGGGGATCGTTCATCCATACCATCGGAGGCCATTATGTCAGTAGCACAGCCGGCAGCACAGAAAACAACAACAACAGCAGCGGCGAATGGTGGTCTCCGCCCGCTGCTCTGGACAAGGGGGCAATGAGATTGAGCACTAGGCAGAGGCAGCGAAGAGGCGTGGCCACTACGTATTGACCCCGCCCCTTCATAGCCGAGAAGTATGAGAAAACACTGCTCCTCCGTATCTTATATAAATGTTGCCAGCTAGTTTTTTTCCTTTCCCCTGTGTATTTGACCTTGCCCTATTATTCCCTCAGCATACGAAACAATGTTAATTTATTATAAGTCTGTCTGTTGATGTTGGCTTTTATAAGAGCTAAAGACGTTTGTTCCCATTTACTTTAAAATTAATATTTTTTTAACAACGTGTGTCAATGCACATTGAATTAATCTTCACTGCCGAAACCTCTAAAATCACCTTCATTTGATAAGCAAATCCTTTTTTTTACTAAATGATATCAGGACACATTTGCACCAATCTACAGTTTCACGTAAAGCTCTGAAATTTTGCTCTTGTATTTCCTACTATTACGAAGGCTTACTAATGAATATGTATTACGTTTGATGACGTAAATCCGCTTGGCCTCACCGATTTGCTGAGAAAAGACGTAGATTTGTGGGTGCGGTCAGCTGGCGCGTTACGTGCTTGGTTACTGGTTACTCCAAGAACGTACGCAAGTTACGTCCACAACCTAATTAATATTCATAAGATATGCGCTCGCTGTAGTTTGTGTCCAACTCAAAGCGCATGTCAGGCCGGAAGATAAACAGGAATTGTATGACCACTAACGCCGAATCACATAAACTCATTTAATCCGGTAAGAACAGCATTTTTTCACATAAATATCGCTATTTGACATGTGGTAAGTCCCTCGCCTTAGGTAATGGTTTTATCCACTGCTTCCGAGAAAAACTAGCCTGTTTCGTCTATAGTTTAGCTTTGTTTTTAGCCAACAGGTCACTTATGGGCTTGTGTTCTGTCTGTTCTCTATGTTCTGTCTGTTTCTTACTATTTGCTTTCAATCTCAAGACATGACAGTAGGTCAGATGTCATAAATCACATACGTAAGATGATTTTTAGATAGATTTTTTTAGATAGATTGTGGCCCTATTTTTATTTATTCATGTTTTAATTGTGTAATGATAGAGAGTGTATTTAAACCTATTTGCGTCGCACAATCACACACTTGAATGGCCCTCAGTGTTGCTGATCTCGTTTTGCTTATTGCATTTTGTACGTGTGTGTATAGCTGTTATCTATGCTATATATCTGTCTGTCTGTCTGCACACACACACAAACACACACAAACACACACACACACACACACACACACATATATATATATATATATATATAATTAGCAGTATTTATAACCATTACATTTTTGCTGTTACCACCAGGTGTGAAAATGGGGAAAGTTCTTTCCCACCTGCCTAAGCACACCTGTCATGATGACTGTCAGGACAGCCTGACTTCATCACCAGGTTACAATAGCACGCAGAGTGAAGAGAATAGGAATGGAGACGTGTCCCAGTTCCCTTACGTAGAGTTTACTGGTCGGGACAGCGTTACCTGCCCTACATGCCAAGGCACTGGAAGGATACCGAGAGGTAAATTTGACATCATCCACTTGTTCCTAAAAATGACATATTACTACAGTAAATTTAATATGATGTGCAGTCTATTGTAAAATCATTTACAGTGTGTTTATGTTTTTCCAGGCCAAGAGAATCAACTGGTGGCCCTGATCCCATACAGTGACCAGAGGCTAAGACCAAGGAGAACGTATGATATTTTTTGGATGATGTGGATTATTGTGGATGGGAAAAAATTAGGGACAAGGTCATATAGGACCAACTATCAGTATTGGTTTAAGACCGCAGTAATCTTCAGTTGTTTTTAAATGCTTAACAGGACAATATTATCACATTAATATCAAATAATGTTGCTTAAGAGTGTCTCCTTTGCCATTATTATGTTTAGTTAGAAATAGTCTATTATAAATTATCAGAGCAAACTTATGATCATGTAGCACGTAGCATCTTTGTTTGATAATATAGGAACTAATTGTCCTATAGTTTACTGTAGTTGCCTGCATACTGTATCATTGACTTTGATGTTATAAATGTCTCACAGCAAGCTGTATGTGACCGCTTCAGTCATTGTGTGCCTGCTGCTGTCCATCCTGGCCGTCTTTTTCCTATTCCCACGTTCCATAGATGTGAATTATGTGGGGGTAAAATCCGTCTACGTCTCCTATGACCAGAGCAAACGCATTGTGTATCTCAATATCACTGTAAGTTTCTCCAGAGCATGTATCAATGCAGACGTCACACATGTGTATTGTTTGTACAAAACACACCATATTGTTATAGCTGGAATAAATGTGCCTTCGTTAAGGTCAAAATGGCCTGACCTGAAAATAAACTCCAGGCAGGACAATTGCCCCTTTATTAAAATTAAATTCCTAAGATTGACACAAACAGCCAGTTGCACATTTCTGAAATTCTGACATCTTACAAACAGTTGCACATTTTCCCTGTGTATTTATGTGTGGTAACACAAACGTGGCTGTTGTTCGGAGAAACAATGATTGGTGAATGATTTTGACTCTGGCTGACAGCCAGCCAAGAAGTGTTGTGTATGTTTTATCCAATTGCTTGGATTTGATTGTGTCTTCTCTCCTTTTCAAGAACTCACTGAATATAACTAACAACAACTATTACTCGGTGGATGTGGCCAACATCACAGCCCAGGTGCAGTTCTCCAAGACTGTGATTGGTAAAACCCGTGTTAGCAACATCACCACTATTGGCCCACTGGACATGAAGCAGGTGGAGCTTGACTCTGATTGGCTGCTGAATCAAATGTAGGAATATTTGAATGTTTTTCAGCAGGTCTGAAGTGTT
>JBAJNP010002996.1:0-42958 GCA_036877545.1 Yasuhikotakia modesta | reverse complement strand
TATCAAACAGTAAATCTGTCCTGTTAAATCTCAAATAACATTTAAGCACTTACTTAAGCACTGCAATAAAACAAGTGGTTTTAAACTTAACTGGTTAGTTAAAAAAAAAAAAATGCTAATAAAGACTTTGGAAACAAACAAATAAATTAGCCTTCAGTGAAAAACGATCTAAACAAAAGTTAAGAAAGGCATTGAATTTAAATAACAAATGAACTCAATGCTAACGTGATCTATTAGGATTTCTTTTTGACTCAAAATCAGAGATCATCGTCTAGTTTAAGAACGTCACCACTAACAGCAGGTGTAAACGGGTTTTAACAGGTACGTGTGCTGACTGAGAATCCCTCCAGACTCACCCAGCAGGGCCGACTGGCCATCGCCCAGAGGGAAGCGCTGGTACCGCGGCACGCTGAACGGAGGCAACAGGTGGAAACGTTTCTCCAGCAGGGGCTCCAGGCGGGAGGCGGAGGGATCCGCGGGGTGGAACAGATTATAGACCTGCTGGCACGCTGGACGGAGATGAGCCACTGAAGAAGAAGATGAATTACAACATTAAATCTGTCAAAAACTTTTACTTTTTATGGAGCGCTCGAGGTAAACGTACCATCCAGAGAAGGGACGACAGTCTTCCTCAGAGCAAGAACCAGGCCCAGCGGTGAACCAAAGATAAAGAAATCGGACACTTCGAAGTCAAACTTGCCCAAAGCTCCGCCCCCCTCCAGCATCGTACTGCTGCTGGATCGGCGCGAGCCCGGATCGTTCCGCAGAACACTGGAGTGCAAACTGACAAAACAAACAGTGTATGATTTACAATAGTGCATTGCACGATATACAGGCCTGGAACACACTGGTCACATGATCACTGTGTGTTTTATTTCACAATCTGTATCATCTGCAACAAATAGAACGGCAAAACGGAAAATAGACACCAAAATAGACACCAAACGGAACCCGAGATCTGCTACAGGGTTCCACCACCTCACCAATGAATTTCCACAACTCACCTGGACAGAAAGGCCTGGTGCTGTTTGATGGTGTCCAGCTCATAGGTGGAGGAGTCGCTGCGTTTCCTTGGCAACTGTTTTTTGGGGTCATCCGGACCAGTGGATCGTGGAATGTCTATATTACTGCGACTGAGGTGACGGCTGCCCTCCAGAGTCAAACCCGGACCGGAACCGGAGCAGCTGTTGATGATGATACCTGGAGACAGGAGATCATTGTCCTGTGGAGACAGCCAATCAGCTGTTAGTGTCAAAATAAAAGGTAGTTTGTTCAAAGCTACAATCTGTCATTTTTTGGTTAAAAAGGTATGAGATCAGTGATCAAAATGGTCACCTTAGCCTGATTAGCTAGTTTATAAGTTTGCTTTATGTCATTTCTTTAGGTGGAGATGAACTATAGTATTAAGTCTAATTAAAACGGTTCTAATTATTAAGTCTGATTAAAATGCATGTTGCATGTTTGTGTGTTTACCTGCACACTTACAATACTGCCCCTGCGGCTGCTGTTCTGACTCTCAGAAACCGTGATGTTACTGCTGCACAGCGCATCAAATCCCAAAATGCCTCCAACACAGTCCCCGATCAGACACACCTGCATCACATGCATAACATTAACACGCAGATTCAAAACTTGATGCGCATACAGATGCGTCGCTGCATTTGCACTTAAACCCTTTGCTCACATCTATAAATAAATGCTAAAAAAACACTGACTTGGCCGCTAAAACTTGCTCCCTCCAGGGACCTGATGAAGTCACCATAGACCTGATTGGCTCGCACTATGACCGTTGCCACGGCGTCCTGGTACTGTGGAGCAGAGGTGGCCAATAGGGGCAGGGCAGCGAGGGGAATGTGATCCTGACTGTTGGACAGACAGCCCTCGTCATAGCTGTAGGGACTTAAACTGTGTCAAGGACAGAGAGAAGAGAGCATGCTGGGTCAATTAAACAGGCTGAATTAGCGACTGGGTTTAAAAATACATGCTAAAGTGTGTTCAGGTGAAAACTACAGCACCGGTGTTCAAAAACATACCATAAATAACTAGTGTGCAATTAACCGCATTAGTTTTACAACGGTTATGGCTTGCAATAATTGTAAAAACAAAATCAATGTAAAACAATTATTGTGTTGCATTGATTTATTCATTTTATTTATTTATCTTGTGTTTTAATCCATTTTTTACATTTCATTTTTATTTGTTTTCCAGCTAAATCCAGTATTAAAAAGACAATTTTGTTGGTTTATTCATTCTACAAATACATGTTTTAAAGCATGTTTGTTTTTATAAATACATGAGTTTTAAAGATGAACATGACAATTATGGGCTATGTTCAAATTAGCATGTTGAGTTTCCTGATAGTGTGTGTGAGTTTTCTGGTGTGTGTGTGTTTCCACTCACTTTGACACTAGAGAGAAAGCCTCTGCACACACAGCGGGACACGGCACCAAACGGATGGCGATCCGGCCCAGAGCGGCCGGATAGTGAACTCGCATCACCGCATCGAATGCGCCACTGATGGTGTTGACATCGCATTGTTTGCTGTTCTGGTCTCCGCCACCAGTGTCCAGTATATTTCCCCCGTGCAGAACCAGGACAAGGACGTGGATCTTGGAGGCTTGTGAGCCCGGCTGTGAAGAGCCGTCCTGAAGGAAAACACACACATGCATGTTTCTAACGCAAGATTTAATTCAAATGCACCGCATACACATTGGGAACCTAAAGGAAATGTACAACATTCTGTAACTGCTCGTGTTGAAAATACAATTATTTAGACATCACCTGAAAACATTATATTATGTAATAAATGTTATAAATGAAATGTTATACCATTAAAGCATTAAAGGCAGTAGTTTTGTTTTCCAATACTAAAGACACGACACATTAACATAAACTGATTCTGTCATCTGCAGTGTCTTATGGGATTGTACGTTTAATAAATCCATCACTACACAGCCTTGTCTTTTTACATTTTTATATTTATTGCTTGTAATTAATCTTAAAGCTGATGGATTTATTTCAGAAATGGCTGCAGAAAAATTAAACAGTAATGCCTCTCAGAACAGGATGCGGGAACTGTTGCGCTCTGTAAATGAAGATTATTTGTTCTGGTAGAACCACAGAACGTTTACTGTGTGTCCACTCTGCAAAACTGCATTACTGCAGACATGCTGAAGACAAGATGCTGTTGCAGGGAGAGATGAAGATCAGCTAAACTCTATTCAAACACGTTACGACATGCATCTCTATCTGCGACTCCACGACACAGGAAGACAACTTCAACTCTATAAGCCTTCTGACAGGCACACTAAATGTCTAACTGATCTAAACTGATGTTCAGATGGGCGGCCCCGTCACTCACAGCTGTGCGTCTGCGTGCTCTGCGCTTTTTCTTGCGGCTGGTAGAGCGTTGCATGGATCTGGGTCTCTGTGGACCAGAGTTAAAGAGCATTGAGATGAGACCCTGAACGTGCTTTTTCCTGCGAAACCCTTCACACCATGAGAACTTGACCTAACGGCTACCACCCTTTGACTGACCGACAGTTGTTGCATCTGTCAAAGGTCAAATGGATTGTTCAGTGACACATAATGCTGATGGCCTCTGTTCTGCTGTTGCATAACGCAAGAAACCCCCAGAGACGCGCTTGTGTGTTATTTATTGTTTTTACGTCAGCGCCAATGTTATGTGGTTGTTTTCGACGTGCTCAATTTTTGCTCCATTAACACAAGTGCAGAATAATATGTCCTGTCTCTCCCGCTGCTGCGGTCACATAAATAATGCGACATTAACAGCCCAGCAGAGCCCTGTTGCATTAACACAGCATTTTGAAATGTTTATGGAAAGAAAACGCACCTCAACGAGCGGCTCCGCACTCACAGTTCCCGTAAACTCCCCACCAGATTCTTGATACAAGTCACCTACAACAAAACATGTGATGTAAAATTAATGCACATTTAGAATGTTCTAGACAAGATCTGAGACACCATCTCACAAACAGTCCAGAATGTAATAATTGTGTTCCAGTTTTACGCTGTTATTTTAAAGACACAAACATCTCATAAATGGTAAAAATAACTCTTTTTAAATGGCCCAGTTTACATTATAAAGCCACCATCATCCACCATAGGGGCCAAAAATCAGACAGTCGCAGACAGTGTCAGACAGTCGCAAATAATACCCGCATACCCTGCGCTTCCTCTGCAGTCTCGATTTTATCCATCAGATCGTTGGAGCTCCACTTGGTGATCTCCTTGGCAAAGATCTCCTCGTTGTCAGAGAAGTCCTCTGTGAAATGAAGAAAACGGTTTTCAGCAAATAACAGAAACACCTGTGGATCAAAGTAGCATTACGAAGATCTCAGCTGACTGTTACCGTGAGCGTCGAAGAACTCGTCATCTGTGCTGTCCTCCGAGTCTCTGGCGATGCTCTGCATGCGCCACTCTGAAATACTGTGACGTGAAGGACTTCCTGTTCGCGACACGCAAGGAACAATAATTATGTTTGGTAAAATTACAAAAATCAGACAATATCACATTTAAATCGGTTGCAACTAAACTGTGGACTGGAATGCATCTTACTTGGACACACCGCATGCAGCTGGCTGGACTGGAATTTTTGGTCATGTGACCATGTGAACTCACCACCCCTCTTGGAGGAACGCGAGGACCTGGAGGAGGTGGACCACTGTTTGGTCAGCTCTCCTCGCGCCTGCAAAGTGTCTCCGGTGCTCCTCGCCGTGCTGTCGGCTTCGATGGAGCTGATGGCCTCTTTGGCTTCCAGCTCTTTTTCGGGGCTAGCGGCAGTGCCGTTGTTCTCGCCCTCTTCGTTGCAGCCGTACTTCTGTGCCAGGGCCAGCTGCGTCTCCAGCTCCAGCTGCCGGATGTCCTCCATGGTCAGACCGTACCACTCGTCCTGCCAGCACCAGGCCTGCCGATGGGCGCGTACCATCACCTTCCTCAGTCCTGGTGGAAAACAAGCTAAACTGTAATTTCACAACAGCACATGTGGGACGTGGACTGACTGACAAACTCAATTGCAAAAATGATTACTGTGGACAGAAGGCCAGTGACAGGCTTAAACTTCCTAAGATTCCAACAAAACACACTATACAGACTTCTAAGGCAGCTTTTTTGTCTACCCAATAGTTTTACTTTGTGTCACAGTAATATAAAGTGACAGGGTGTTCCTAATTGATGGAAGGGAAGGGAATTAGACTGCAGCTATTATTAGTTAAGACAGTCGCCTTCACCGCTAGCAACCAAAAACACAGCTCAACTGCTACATGAAACCAAAACAAAATGTGATTCATACTCATAATTTTACATTCACAAAACATTTCACCCATGGAAACACAACGTTTATTTATTTGGTCTGACTGAGAAACATTTTGGGCTGCGGTTAAAATTTGTGGTCGTTTCCTCACGCCATCGCCGCGATCGATCAAGATTTGTCACCGATGCTGTTAACCAATTCCTCAGATAATTGAGTTCGATAATAAGCAGACGTGCAAAGAAAATTGTTTTCACAGTGGCCAGAAAAGGTGGAAAAAGACTCGCTATCAGCCAAAGAAAGTAAAGAGTTTCCTAAATGAGGAACAGCATCAAACTGTTCACAAATGATCGGAGAAAGAAACCAATAAACAACCTGATATCGCCGTAATGAAAGCGATTAAGCGGCGAGCGTTTTGGCGTGAGAGAGGAAATGATTTCTGGTCTGGGGGAGGCAGTGTTGATTTTTACTGGAGCTGCACTGCATCAGTCTGTCTCTCATTAAGTGCAGGTTAATGTTTAACAGGTCCTGTTCCCGACAGCACGCTTCACACCTGCTGCCCACCCACGCTCAACGCTAACACGCTAACCTCAGAGACGCGCTCAGCACACGTGCAACACATGCAACAGACGGACATCATGGTTAGCATGGAATTACTGGAGACAAAACCCCAATCAGTCCATTTTCCAAGCTAGTAAAATGACAGACACGCGGTACTAAAAACCCAATGACACCAGTAAGGGTTGCAAGAAGTTATGAAAATATAACAGATGGCGTATTTATATTGTAAGTTTACAGTTGCACAATGCAAACACGATGGCACAGGGATGTTTGCCGGTTTGCACGTACCAACATCATGAATGAAGCGTTCAATCTTGGACTGCATGCCCCAGTAACGGAACTCCACTTTGCACAACTTATAAGCACACATGACAGGCATGCTTCCCGGGTTACTGTTGATTTCTGCTATCCAGTCATCGTTTAAGGGGCCTCGCTGGGTCTTCACAGACTTGTAGAGTTTAGGGTCCTCCTCGACTAGATACTCGTGAGGAGCGATGAAATCTTTCACGATGTCGATGGGATCTGTAAAAGACATTTGCTTCCGTTAGTAATCGGTTTTGGGAAAACAGCACTAATGGTGAATGGCTTCATATGGAAAAATCAAAACCATATTCCACCGAGATCTTCCAGAACCTTTGTTAAAGTCATAGCATAAACTTGATTTTTCCAATGCAATAAAACACAATTTATCTGTTTGTCTTATGCATCATAAAGTCTCTTTTGCCAAGGCTTGTAAATCACGAACCATCAATAATAAAAAAAATGGAAAAGTTAATATTTACAGGTCAACACATGTATACATAGACAACATTACAATCTCATATTACAAAATTATAGGAGGAAACTTTGCAATGTCTTTGCAAAGATTGCAATGTCACCACACGGCCTCTAGGTGTCTCTGTTGTACACCGATGGAGACAAGGCTCCAGCCCAGAATAGTTATGTAACAGCAAACACAGGGCGCTTCCCCCTGCAGTGTTTGCGTCTGTCTACGTTCCTCTCAGACAGCCTCCAGTACCTGTCCCAGAATGCAACGGGCTCTCGTGCCACGGCACGTTACGCAGCAGCATGGCTCTGCCTGCATGTTAAACACCATGACTCAAGAGCACTTCCTGTTTGGATTGCCTGACAGATGAGTGTGTGAGGTTATATCAGAGCAAACCGAGGAGCTTCTGAAGCGAGTCACGTGGTTAACAGTGTGCTAGCATGTCTCGTACGAGATGCTCAACTGCGGTGTTGCGTCTGAATCTGTTAGACATTAGATCTACATAAAGATAGATAAGCTGGACCAAACTGAAGGTGCATTTATTGACGGTGGATGTAGTTGTAATGTGTAATTTTCTGTGTAACTTCAACCATCTGGAGACCTAAATGCTTTGTGTGACGACCTTTAAACAAGATGACAAATATGATGATTCACAACAAACATGGCTAAAGATCTTGTCAGGACCTCCTGAGTAACAAACAGGAAGTGGGTTTTCACAAACCGTCCGATGAATCGCTGGGTCTGATGAATCGCTGGGTCCGATTAATCCTTCCACAGACACACTCAACGCATCTGACTACAGCGCTTAAAAATGCACGCAGTCCTTCAGTATTATTGATTCCAAATATTGCATCACGCAGCTTTCATACAGAATGAGATGAAGCTGGCGTAACCCACCTATGTCCCGTTGTCGTTTCTCAGCAGAGGAAAGATTGAAGACGTCGCTCTGAGTCCCCGTGTCCGGTTTGTAGTACGTCTCGATATCAATGGAAAACTTTTCGACAAAAGGACACGTGTAGCTGCAGAAAACACAGAGCAATTAGTGTCATTTCATCGTTTGACCGTCTCAAGTTATTGCGTTCACAGAGGGGAGGGGCTCAAACTAAGTGAGATTAGCAAAAAACAATTTAAACTATGATAAATTACTTAAGTGTTTCTTGTCATTCTGAGCGCATTTGTGCATTAGGAGAAATTTTGATTTTATCCAGAGCTGCATGATACTGCAGAAAAAGTAGTGCGGTTAGATAATGCTTGTAAAATCAATTTAAATCCTATTAAAATACACAAAAAAATTACCATTTATATTACATAATTGCTTCACATTTTAATGGGAAATGAGAGCATCGCTACAGCTTCTACAAGTGAACGCCCATGTTTTACTGTTACAGTAACATTCGCATCTCTCTGCTGTTAGCATTAAAGTAAAACATTTTGGAGTATTTAAATAATTTAATCATTGCAAACTATTGCGATGTGCACATCTGCAGTATTTTGATCATTTGAAAACCTTTTTTGACGTACACTTGAGCAATCAGAGCGATAGCTGGCTAGCTAATAGCTAGCTAACTGTTCTTGTAGAGTCTGATGTGGGTATGTTAGCAGGGACTCACCGTGTGCGGGTGTACGGGTAAGCGTTCCAGGATTCCTCCTCCACACGAAGAGCAGCTTTCGGTAAGATGGAGCGGAACCAGCTGGGGATGTGCTGGCCAATGTGGTACACCTTATGAGTGTACTGACCCGAACCGCCTGGCCCGTCCGTGTAGGGCCGGTTCTCGAGAATCTCCACCCCGCTGCCCTCGCCTTCGCTTTCCTCACGACTCTTTTTCTGCAGGGAGGGAGAGGTCAAGGGTCAATGTTGTTTAGGGTCTTACATATTAGAGGCTTAAAGTCAAACGTGTTAAACAAAGCTGACAGTTATGTTAAAACTACACCACAGTACGTAGCGAAAACATGAAATATTTAATAAGCGAATTGTGAATGCAGACCGAGTTCTGAGAAATTCTGTGGGCAGATTCAATGATAAGCTGTTGATGATGCAACACAGACTTTGAGGCCCAAAGCCTCTTTCAACCAGACCCACAAAATTCTGCAGAAAAATGTCACCATGTCAAATTCTGCATGTGCTCCGCCCCCTTTGTGTTTATTACATTTTGTAATTGAAATTGTATATGTGATTTCTGAGAAACGCTGTTGCCATTTAAAACACTGCTCATAGTTTGTTTCACACCCAAACACCCCCCCGCATTACTCCACCCTAAAAATAACGAACACGCTGTGCAACTAAAGCAACGGCTAACAGCTGGAAGACACTGGCTGTTGGCATTGGCTGTTGATGTCTTTTATACATTATAACACTTTCTGCAACCAATCAGGATGTAGCACTGTCTGCTCCAGTTAACACATTTCATGATAAAAATGGAAATCCCCCCCACCAAAAAAATCAATGCAGAAAATGCGACTGTCCTAAACAAACACCGTTCATGTTACAAACACACTCTGTTTAAGTGTTCACCCTTATATATCAAAAAACTACTGAAAACAATAAGCAAAGCTTGCTGTGAAAAATTCAGTATTTGTGACTCCTGCGCTATGCTAGGTGAAAGGTCACTGTGGTACCCCAGGCGCCACAATGACCTAGCAAGGTCGAATAATGGCAGCTGGCAAATCCAATGGCTGTCACCATGACAACGTATGACATCATCGGGGGGTCAGCCCTGGTCTTAAGACAAGGTGGGCTATACACAACAAAACACGAGAAATGGGCATTCAAGAAAATATTTAACTGTAAGTTAAATGATAGATTAAGTGTATCACTTAATAATAATGTACGATTGTGTAACTCTTATGTGTCCAGTGTGGATGTTGAGAGGGCAGGGTTGGTACACACTGAGTGCAGATGGTGACACAGATCCCATCGGCCGTGACTCTGCATTAGCGAGCTGATAGCTTGGAGATTAAAAGCAGACAATGTTACTTAAGACCTCCATTAAAGGTGAAGTCCGTGCCAAAGAGCCAACAGAAAGTTTTCCTCAGCCACTCCGAGGGCTCTCTTGAGATGTCAGCACGGCTGCTCAACGCAGACACGGTTCTGATACGGAAGACATTACAGTAATATTACAGCAGATGTCATCAATGTTTTTACGGGCAGACAGACACAAGGAGACCAGTCAGAGCTTCTGCTTCTTCACTGGTGGAGACTGCCAAACCTCTGATCAAATATCGGCCCAACAAAGCCAAACTATGATATAACGGACTGTTCTTCCACAGTAAACAACCTGCTTAAAAAACAAACAAAGCAAAAAGTTTTACAACAACTTTTAAAACATATTGTAACATTCATAGTCAATAATTAAAGCACAAACTTTGATGCAACGGTGAGACATTAATGGGCATGTAAACGTTTCATAACAATCATAACTCACATGGTTCCGGGTTCGACGCTCAGCAGGCTGAGACCTAAGACGCGAACACAGAGGTTTGTAAATTACACACATGGAACGGCGGCCTGCGCTCGTTCAGTGGCAAACCGCCTCACGGCCGAGACGTCTCACAAACACTCATGGCCTCTGGTTTCAGTGTTTTTTTAATGCATCTTCCATCGACAGATACGTGGTGAGTAACACATTTTCATTGGTGCCAGCAGGGGAAAAATCATCCATTTCCTTCAATGTCACACAAAACCGCAATCTCTCTCTCGTTCTACCACTGGAAATGACAGAATGCACAGTCAGAACTGATGTCAGTTTAACACACACTGCACTACACACAGAAATGTGTGTGTGTTTGTGAAGGGTCGTGGGCCAATCAGAACAGGATTCAATCTGACTTGAGGTGCACACTGGATGTAATTTGAATCTGAATTTAAAAAGAACTGTTAAAAAAACTACTAACATGTTCTGTAGTAATACGTTTTATTTTTCAAACAAGGGCCACTTTCAGAAACACCAGATATTAATAATTAATTATTCAAAATGGCACCTACAAAAATGCAACGAGAATTTTGTGGAGCAATTTTAAGTACAAAAAAATGAATTAAGTATAACAAGTAAGCATAAAAAATCTTGTTTACATTTTATAGGAAACAAATAGTGATTGTGTTGAACGTCTCTGCCTTATAATTCAATAAATTCCACTTCCTGTCACACTTAATTTAAATTCCAATTCAACATCCTGTGAGGCGTGGCCAAATCAATTCAGAATCCACAGAGCCTGAATTTACATTCAGAATTTGGTCCAGCCTGGTGTACGGAAGCGGTTTGGCCCTCGGCCAGCACCCCGGAGACGGATGCCACAGTTTCACAGAGCGGGACGGGCGGCTCATTCGCGTCCTCTGCTCAGAGCTGAGCTGTCTGCAGCTGAAGGTGACAGGAAGTGCAGACAGACAGACAAATGGCAGACGGCAGAATGAAGGGGCGGCAGGGACTGTGCGCTGGGCCGCTCTATCTGTTTTTGCTCGGCGTCTCGGTGTGAAACCACCAGCATTTCATTATGCTGCTGACAGATGACATCAGGCCCAGCACTCGCGACAATCAATGACACACACACACATGCTAACACACACACACACAGAAACACATGCACACACACGTTAACAAACACATGCACACACAAACATGCTAACACACACACAAAAACACACAGACACACACACACATCTAAAAAAAACCTCTTCTTAATATCAAAATTTTCTCACAATATATCATTCATTGCATCATCGGTTTGTAATCTATATGTTTGTTTATTTAACCTTACGCTGGGGACGAGTCTGTAGCCAAAACCTGACAACCTCAAAAACCTGCAGCCAGGGAAATATAAACAGAATTTTACAAGCATCATTTAAAAAATGAAATCGGACTCTATTTTCTTACCCCCGTGTTGTTTTACACCCACATGACTCTGACTTCTGCAGAACACAAAGATGTGTTTACAGTGCGTCTGTTCATAATAGGAAATGTGTTCTTATCTACAGAGATATCCAAGGCGATTACTTTGTGTGAGCAAAAAACTGAAACATTACAGAGCACTTCATATTTAATAGTATAAAAGCGTTATTTGCTTTTTGTGCATTTGTAAAAGCAACAGGCTAAATAATAATAAATTACAAAATGATTCAGAACCCCATGATAAAAGAATTTATTTTTAGAATAATTCCTTTAAAAAAACTCAACCTGGTTTTGTACCAAAGCAGATGTTTGATTAAACAGTACTGAGTATTTACAAACAAGTTTTGTGGCGTTTTCAAGTATTTTAAAATCTAAGCAGAAGTTGTGCAGAGAGAAACTGCACTCAATATTTATGACCAAATATACAGCAAACTGGATATATTGTAGAGCTGAAAAACGAGAGTGAGATAATGCATAAGTGTCTTTGCTTTAAAGCATGGCTACTGTAACTAATGCAAGCTAATAGAAATTGGAAAACTGGAGCCAAAATGACACTCGTCTGTCTGGCAGAATTCCTATCTAATTACATATTTCACATGGATGACTTTCCTAAAAAGAGCGTCCAAACGGACTCTGTTGCTCTCCAGTTTAATTTCTGCCACCTGGGACTTACCCTTAAAATATTCACTCATTTTGCCAAAGCTATGCTTGGCTGTACCCTTAATTTAGTATCTGCACGGATGAACGCAAACGCCGCCCTATATGGACATGGAAGGGCCCGGATCATGTGAGAGGTTTAACCTCGGCACGACGCACCTTCACTGCCCATCTGTGGATAACAGAAATCACGGGAGTGCGGTTGCCCTGGCAACAGGCTTGCATCATCGTGACCTCTTCCTCCATCTCCCCCCTCACATCGCAAACAAATGACTGCAGCGAGCGCCACGCGCCGGCTGATGTCACCGGTAACCATGGCAACCCGGAGCTCAGCTGTGACGCTGCAGAGGAGGGGGTCTTACCGAAGAGGAAGAGAGAACCGGAGATCTGGCGATACGGACGAACGGACGCGTGATGTTGTGACGGAGGAACATCAGATGGGAACTCTGGAAATTTTAATCCCTGCTGCGGGCTGGAATTTAGATGTAGCTTAAAACAATTGTTTAAATATTTTACAAACGTTAAATACAGTAAACTTCTAGTTTACAATACTTCCAACAGTTGCTCAGTAAATAAACATAATATAATAGAAATGATACCAAATAATTAATTTCCACCAGCACACATTCTATTGTACATAGTGGTAAAACAACATTTACATACATATAAATTATAACCAAACTATTTTGTTATATGAAAAACAACACATGGGAAATTCCGGTGATAAATCAAACTAGACTGTAACCTTATAACAACTTCTCATCTTATGCTCATGTTACACAACTCACAAAACAAAGACAGTCTGCAGCTTTGGTCTAACCGCTCCGCCTTTAGCAAACTTAATGGCCAAACAACAAGTGCATTAAAACACAATAATGCTTTATTTCAAATCACCAGCAAAATCAATGCATGCATTTGATGCATCACCCGGCCCTGGCTTGTACTGATCGATTAAAATCCACAATGTTCTCATTTGTGTATGCCACAGCCCCACAATAAGTGCATCTTTGGTGCATCGTGCATAAAACCGTCTCACGCTGTCAACCGCAGCTTTTTTCCTATTTATTTTCCACCTGCACTGAACATCTGCTCCCGGATCCTGACCACATTTGTGGCTTGTAACATGAAGCTAATGAGGACGACTCTCGCTGTAATCAGGAAGAACCGGGACATGGGCGCACACGCGCAGGTTTAATCCTACACTAGCGGGGTCATTCCGACGGCGCGAGAGCGTGCCAAACCGCGTACGTGCCCTCTGAGCGCTCGTTAGCCCAACTCTGCGATGACACGTCAACAGATGGTGCTTATAAACAACCGGGCTCAGAACGAAGATACGAAAAAACGCAATGAACGGAAAACTGATTTTAACAAACGCAGGGATGCGCGGTTCCCTCCAGGTGCAAGATCAGCATGCTAGCGTGTTATTTGGCTGCGAAGGATTGGACCATCAGTCATATGGACGTTGCTTCACACTTTTGATGACTCACACTTTTAGAAATCCGCTAATTAGCTGTCGTTCCCAAAGGACTTTGAGTCTTTTGTGCAAGTCAACATCGCTTAGGCCAGACTCAGATGCCCACTGACTTAGCACAAGTGTTTAAATTTAGCATGCCTGTTGCTGTTGGACAGTAACGTCCTGGCTGTCTATAGGGGCCGGTCGTTTAATACCCCACTGACAACAGCACTGAGAGACAGCTGTGTTGACAGAATGCTAATTAACCTTTTAAGATCATTCAGAGAAAGCAGAGCATGTGGGTGGAATTGTTCATCTTAACTCTGAATGGCTCGGTCACATCTGTGTCTGTAACCTCATTGGAGCTTGAAAAATCACCCTGAACAAACTGGAATTGAGCTAGTTTATGACCCAAACCTCCTCAAACAGACATGCAGATATCGTCTCCGCGCTAAAACCTAGTGAGCTGACTACATAGGCAGCTACCTTCTAAGGTAGCATCTCAACTAAAGTAGCTAGCTGAAATGCTTAACACAGGTAGTAACTTATCTAAAACATTGTATTGTATCATATGAAAAAATGCTTAATTTCTATTGATTAACAAATTATATAAAAACTTTTGTTATATAAAATGTTATACACAAGATTTTAGATACACAAATAGATTTTAACAGCAGATAAAACTGAAAAATGAAATTTAAATTTAAAATGAAAAAAATCTTTCGTTAAAAACATTACAATTTAAATTAAATTCAATCTATTAGGGTTAACTGCACAATCCTATGAGTGTCACAATTTTTAAACAATTCTTCCAACCAACATCATTAAAACAACAAAATCATCCCGAACAAGATTCTAGGATCACTGCCATCATTACTACGTTATCATTAAAGACTCAACATCCACCTTAACACCCTGCAGTTGTACACCTTCACACCTGACTGTCAACGTTTCCCGTCATCTTGAAGTGGTTTCGGGCATCAGGACGAGCATAAGGTTCTTCCTGCCCTAGTGGCACCTGAAAACCTTTCCCACATCCTTCTCAGGAGACCACGGGCTTCACTGAAATATTTAGTGCGTGTGAAACTGTTGCGCTCTGCCAAAAATAGCTGTGGATTAGCTGACGCACGAGACGTGCCTCAGTCGTCAACTTTGCTCCATAAAACACACATGCAGAGCTTTACATCTGAATGATTCAAGTGCGTGTGGAGGTTTCAGTAAATCTGAGCACAGCACGTTTCGAAGAGGAAGCGCCGAGACAACCATCTGTGAGTCACATCTTCTGAGCTACACGCTTCACCTCGTCCAGGAACTAGAGAAGACCAGCACAAACTCCATCGTTATTTATGGTTACGTTGTTCTGTTAGTCTGTGAAGCACAAATTTAGTTTTTGTACGATAGCAGCTCATTGTGACCTTGTATGAAAGCAAACTGTATTGAGATTTTTTTTATTCTCCTCCATTTTACAGAAAACAGCAGCACATATAATAATATGTGCAAATAACGCTCTAATTCTGATTCTAATCACGAGTGTAATCACGACCAATTCTGTGTGTTTACTATTACCCTAATGATACAAACGTGTCACAGGAAACGATCGCAAAACATGTTCTTGGATTAGCATCTTGTGTTGGTTCTGGAACAACAAACCCATACTAACCCTAACCTAAACTTACACCTAACAGTATACAAGTCCATTCTTCAACCCAAATCTAACATTGACATCTAAACCCAAACCTACAATCTGATTGGTTGTTGTGGAACACCCACAATCACATAGCGTTCACGAACCTGAATCATGTACAGCTGAGCGATGCGGTACTCCTCCACGCTCATGGGCATGGGGATGCGGTACTCCTTGATCAGCATGTTGGGTGTGGAGCGCGGTTGCTGATGCTAATGCTCCGCTGGGACGGGGGGCAAATCCACCGGGACGGCCCTTAACTAGAGTGCATCAGAGAGGACAGGCCGGGCTCATTTCTCAAACCTGCAGAGAGGAGAGACAGGCAGACAGATCAGGATATGAACCACGCAGGTCCAAAAACATGCAGAGGTGCATGATGGGAAACACAGCATGTGGTGACAGTATAAATGCACCGTTTAAAGAGCATGTAGTTTGTTTGCGTAGCTTTATGTTATTAGCATGTGATATTTACAAAAATAAAAACATTGAGCAATGCAACTTCAAAATCATCAAATCAATAAAATCTTTAAAAGAATTACAGAAAATTACAATTTTCTATAACATATAGATTTTCTATAACTATAAAATACAGAGCAAAAGGTGTGGAAAACAATGTAATGCAAAGTGAAGGTTGCCAAATCTTCAAAATGAATACAGAATTCACCTGATGTGATGTCATTTTTTCAACTGTGATGTCAGCTTCAAATTTGATCACAATCTAAAGTCATAACAGTCAGTTTGGCTTCACAATTTTAATTTTACTGTTGTGTTACAGAAGCAAGCAGCTGTTTCACAGCGAGTCAGACTCATTCATCTGTTGTGAATAATCTTTCAGATGCGGGGGGATCTGTGAGCAGAGGATTAGTGGGCTGTACACGAAACACAATATCATTATATTAGAAGAGGTGGACAGAGCACAACATCAGTTTTCAAAAGCAGCATTTTAACTTTTAACTCACATTAGCACATAAAATCAACCAAAGAAGTCTTCAGGAACCAGCCAACGCTTTGCATCGTGATCTTTATATTTAAAAGAATAAATGCATGTTTTTAAATATTTTATTCAAATCCAGTTTTTATCACTTAAATTTCTGTAACAAAGAACAGAAGCCACTTATGTTACAACTGCAGCCTATTATAAACATTCAGAGCAGAAAAATGTCAGCCCAGCCTGCATGCTGGATGTTTACCCAGGTTTAAAAATTAAGATGCATGGAGAATCGTTTCAGAACTGCACCGTGACTCCCTAAATCTAAATTCAGTCAATACAACCTCCCCTCGCTGACCTGTCCTATATCACAACAGAGAAACATCAGCCCAGCTTCATTATTATTTAAAAGACACATTTTAAAGTCAGGGTTCCACAGAGCGTGAATTTCAAATTCACTCACAAAACCCCAAATCAGGAGATCATCTGCATATTTGTGCACATGTTAGTCATTCTGTCATGACGTTCTGAACTTTGTGCGCTCATAAATAATAAATACAGTGTTACTGTACGACAGCAGAGGTGCAATGAAACCCAGATGTCCCGGAACGACACCTTTCCAAATGTTTTCCGGAAGAAAAAACACAACAGGCTTCATCTAAGCTTTCGATGCCTTGAGGAACATAAATCCACGGAGGCGAGCACAACACAACTATTGTGGAGTTTTGACACAGGGGTGATCACATGACACAGGGCGCTTAGTGTAAGACGGATTATCCACGGACAACCTACACAACTCTTGCTTCAGAGATAAGACCGCCTGTGTGTGTGTCCAGTGTGACAAGCTGGTGTAAACACAGATACCCAGAGACTAATAAACGAACACCGACCGTTAACAAATCACCCATCTCAGAGTTCTCAAGAGAGGCCATGTTAGATGCAACAGCTGTCGGCTAAAAAACGCATCACTTGCTAGAATCACTTGCTGTTTGGACTATAAAAAGCGCGCATGGCCGCATTACGTCACACGGAACACTTGTGCAGTACAAAGGTTTCTGATGTGATTGCTGCATCTTGTCCCCCGCAGTTAAAAGGAAGCATTCAACGCAATTACAATAGATCGCTCGGGCCCTTGACGGAGACTCTATAAATAGTCACAATAATCGAAAGGTCAAGAAGAAAAGGTGACAAACCAAACCGAACGATGCTCCGTGCCACAAAACCCAGGAAATGTCTACGTTTGCTTACTTTCGTTGCTCCGTAAACGTTTTTCTCTGAGACACAACACAAAAAACAAATAAAGACAAATTATTGAATACAAAATGTCACAAAACTTGACATAAAAATATTAAAATGATGTGAAATCGTAAGGCTTAAAATGTAGCGCACAGATATTTACAGCACAAATACTCCAGCAGGCTTGTGGCCAGTTCATGTTTTCATTGTGTGGAACAGAAAAGAAAATGTTTTGTGCCGTTCTTTGCCACACAATGAAGAGAGGCTTGAACTGGATTGACCTGTAGGTGTGTAAACAAAGACTGATTTGTAACGAATTATTCTTTACTGTACTTTTAATGAAACTATAAAAGCAGCAATTGACAACATCTCTGTTTGAAACATAAAATTACAAGTTACTTTAGATACTTACATTACAAATGTTAAATTCAATCTGAAATTAAACCAAACAGCCCAAATAATAAATCAATATTATAAACTTACAGTAGGGTTAGAACTGTTATATTTTTACTTTTTATTTTTATATAACAAATATATTTTTAAAGAAATCATGTTTTTAACATCAGGAAAAACAAATGTTGAGCTAGTCTTTCCACACATAAACCTCAGACTGTGGTTTTGTCATTCTTGCGCTGGCGATGATGAAAGGTCACAGCTGGATGGGATTATCCGAGAGGAACACGCCTCTGACGGACACCAGCGCTGAATCACAGCTCACAGCATTTGTGCGTATTGGACTTGAACTAGGTCAGAAACCGACAACATCCCGGCCCTGAGCTCGCGGCCAGACCTAAAGCAACAAGCAAATGCGGTGACACGCCAATATGAAGGACTCAGATTCACATAAACTCCATCACCCGCCTGACAAATTGTGTGGAGAGTAAACAAACGTCACAATAAAATGCCAGCACTGCTTTCTTGTGTGGCTGTAAATCGAACCTTTTTAGGAAACACTGGGTATGAGCAAACTGACATTAAAACTTATTCCTGTGGATTCCACCGTCACTTAAATCCGTCGGATCATCGGTTGTTTTTGTTGCAGTCTGAGAGCGTCTCGCCGCAGCCACTATGGAATTCATTGCAATACGACGTGTCCTGAAATGCGGACAGATGACTGGCATTTGATGTTATTGCATATAAACGCTATTACATGCGACACTGAGATGTCCTGTAAATGCAATTTCTTATAACTACTTTACATGCGAAAGGATGTAGAGCTTTTTCATAATCGCATTCTGAAAGCAACTAAAAATTGCTCATGCTGGCAAGTGTTTACAGTGTTTCTAAGAGCGCCATTCTCTATTAAAACAGGTTTCCCAGGACATTATATTCTCATTCACTACTGTATGTGTGCAAACACACAAAACGACCCACACGCACTGAGTCAGTCACTCACACCATCAGCCAGAATCTTTTTAAAGCACATCACAATAACAGAATGACTAAAGCATAAAAAAAGACGACAACAATATTTAATGGAACATTAATTAGCGTGTAGCATTAGAATAAAGAATTAAAAACTGTAACTGCTTGTTCTTGTTTGTGCTGTAATAGAACAGATCACAATACAGATGGAAAATCTGTTGAATTTACACAGGTTACTGTACGAGAAGATTTTTTAAAAATTATTTTCACATTATGGTTGCTAAGCTTACATCCTGTATTTTATAGTTCAGAATCTTGGAGCAGAAACGTTGACATCACTGTTAACCATTTAACGCTGGAATCTAAGAATCTGGTCTTTTTTTTCCACTGAATCCTCCATCTTAATGTGCCACGGCACGTCTCTGTGGTGTGAGATATTGGGTTTTGTTTGGGTTTCTGAAATGCAGGATGAATGTATCTCGGCTGTGACATCACGATCAACACATCATAGATGGATTTGCATGTGAAAATTCTGCGGGACACACGAGCATTCCATTAGAGACTCGATCAAAACAAGACAACATGCACGTACGCTCTGTACCCCGAAGACACCTGTTTCCCAACCTTGTTCAACCTCAAACCTCATTCAACCTCAAACAGACATTTTACCTGTTAGATGACGCATATCACGTCCAAAAGACCCAATCAATCGACAGAAAGCAGTCAGTCCACATATCAAACCCAAACAGAGACGTTCCACCATCCAGCAGCATTGTACTGTTATTTTCCTCCCTGCTGTAAATGACACGGAACGAAAATGTCATCAAACGCTGCCGGTCAAAACGTCTTTGAAACAAGAATGGCAAAAAAACGTCTTTTTTTAATCTCCCTCTCACTTGCAACCTTTTTCCTCTGCTGGTTCCTCTGTATCCACCTCTTGTGGGGCTATAAAGCTCTGTTGCCATGGAAATGCAAAAGGCTGTATTGGGATTGGCTGAGGTTGGCGTGATGAAAGCGGCTCATGGACGGCCCCCTGACTGTCGTGCTCGTGAGCGGCCCCGCCCCCTCCTGTTTGCGTTTGCTCATCCAGACTGACGGATAGCTGTTAGATTCAGTCTAAGAGAGGAGGCTACATGCGAGCGCAGTTCAAGCAGCACAGCATCTACAGAGCTGTAACAGGAGCTGAAGATGATAATGACACCACCTCACAACTTTTATATAGAACAAATGTTATTAGCAGAACTGCTAAGAGAAAGATTATGCATATTATATCTCATAATTGGGGTCTGGAATTCGATCAAACCGCCTGAGGGGTGAACTTTAGTGTGTAACCCAGTATTTATGAAAAAAGGTACGTTTCTGCTTCTGTCTGATATCAAACTATGAATTTCACCTTAAAGACAAAATAAAACTCTTCAGTACTGAGCCGACTTATTCATAGAAACGCACCACAAACATTTTCTGAATATAATGTAAAAATCTAGCAGTGCGTAACAAAAGTATGCAAATTAGGACAAAACTCATGAATTCAAATATGCAGTTTTGCTAGTATATTGTTTCATATTTTTACTTTGTGGTACAAAACATAAGGCATTTCAGAACATCATGTTCCACTTTTGAACCCAACAGCTTCAGTAAACAACCACATCGCTTTACTTGACAATGACAAAAAGTAAATCGCCACTTGCAAATGTACAGCGTCACAGTTGTAACGCGGCCGGTTTGGGAATTAATCTCTAAAATGACAGCGTATTTGCATTAGCGGGTGCCGGCATTCATTTATGCAATGGAAAAGTTTATGTAACATCTAACAACGTCTCACATCTATTGCAACTATTGTTGATAAATATTCGCTTGCCGTGGCGACACCGCGGTTCTCAGAATCCCATCGACCTCTGAGATTAATTCATTTAAACAGTGCTAATGTGAGGTCGGCCCGCGTGACATTTCATATGGCGCTGCCTTAAGCTCTGAAGGGACACTAAGAGCCCGTTATTGATTTCTGTTGGCTCTGCGTCCTCCGTGATTGGCCGTTTCTAAGCGGTGTACAATTACAGCAGCGAATCAGGTTAGTTTGTCAGCACAGCAGTTCCAGACATCAGATTCCGTACAAAATGCACACAGCAGGAAAAACGAACTGACCTGACAACACGACAGCAAATGATGACTGAGCCCAAGATCCAATTTCATCTGACACACAACAATGGAAAAATGTGGTCGTATATAACGACACGTCTGGCTGTTTTTAAACTACAGTTGTCATCACTTAACAAACTAAAACAAAAAACTATCAACCTTTTTTGTTAGAAAGAAACAAAAAGTCAGCTATTGAAAAGCACAGAATTTATCATTTGAGCTGTCAGGTCAGTTTTGCTTACGTCAGAAAAGTAACCTACAATTTAATGTTTCAAACAGAGATGGTGGTAAAGAGACAAAAGTTACACACTATATGCATTATTTGTTCATAGTTACGTTAACATTTAACGTTTTAAACAAAGCAGCCTGTTCGACAGCATATTTATGTTGTGGCAGATTCTTATTTAGAATTTGTTCTGATCACTAAAATTTTGATGACACTAAAAACCTTCCTCTATGGGCCCAAACCTTACAAACGTAATGTGTAAAAATTCAAAAACAGGAAGTATATTGGGGACATTGGGTTTGTTTGACATTTCACATCCTTTTAGAAAGAGAGCCATTGGCAGCCCGGCTGCAGTCACAGAACGTCACTAATGCGTTCAGCGGGTTTCAGCTAACAGATCTGTCTGTTGAGTCAAGGCAATTTGTTGCATTTAATTGATCTCAAGTCCTGTGGTGGCTTTAAGCAGCTGACAAAACGCAGACACGGGAGTCTGAAACTCGCACCTGACCTCACTGCTCACGTCACAACAGAGAACTGCTGAAAAAAAACAAAGCTGCAACAGCGCTACGTCACAATCAACGGTCACGCAGGGTTTGCGTCTGAGCAATTTAATGTTTAACTTCTGTGCATATTCAGTACACAAAATAATCTACAAAAAATAACCACAAAGCAATGTACACTTAAAAAAAACTGATAGCAACACTATTGCGATGATAACTTTTACACAGTTAAATATCACATGCAAATTTAGCTTGCAAAAGCAGCTCACGCTTAGGCTGTTTATTAGTACGTGTAAAGCACATACGAAACCTTATAGTGCATATCCATACTGTATGTCCCTTAGTCTTACCCCCCACCACACTTAAACACCAGAACAACTACTGTACTAAATATTACAAGCAGTAAATTACGAGTTTATTGCAGTAAAATATGCAATATTGAATGCATTCAACAAACAAAAGTGTCTGAAGCCATTTACAAACCTCTATAGGCACAACAATATGAACTTAACAGATAATGCGCATCGCTTCCAAGAACTGGAAAATAGACAGTCCATCTCAGAATGTTTTCCATTTCACTGATGGAAACACATGGGCAATGTTCTTCATCTCCTAAAACCGCCATAAAACTCCTATTGGAATAAGTGGAGGCTTCTCGCTCCTCAGCTCCACATAAATTAGGAGGCAAATAAGTCCAGGAGAAACATGAATAAATGGAGGAAGAGGGGAAAAACAAACACACACTTGACGTGAGGGGCGGCTGATGAGAAAAGGCAGTTTATTTATAGAACAGGCCAGCTGATAGTGACTCTTCTCCGTTCTCCTCCGTTTCTTTAAATGATTGTAATAAATCACTCACCTCACGGGGATCTGAGCTCAGATAATCGCTCCCCTCACACACAGCATCCACACCCAGCTATTAAAAAGCTCTTATAGGGGCCGGTTGTGGGAAAATGGAAGCTGTTGAGGAAACGGCTCGGTTTTGGAGTCGGAGATTGCGTGTCGCTGGTTCCGCAGGGATGTTAGCTGTGGCGTTATGGAGCTCTGGGTATAATACATGACTTTCATAAGGTGGATACCTGATGCGACTGCTGATGGGCTTCTAGGTAATGGAGAGGAACAAATAACGTGGCCACAGAGGAAAACACAACATGCAAAAGCTCCAGAACATACAAATGCGACCAAACTCAGAAGAGAAGACAATCTGTCTGACTCAAGTCTAATCGCAGCTGGGGTAAATATACTAGTGAGAACATGCAAATGCGCCTTTGCGCGCTCACGCTGTCACGCTTTTAACTTTAAGCACAAAACGTTGATCAACACGATCTCGGGCCTCACGCCTGTCGTTCTACTTCGGCATTGATTTTGTGTTGCAAATGCCTGAACAGTGAAATGCAAATTAAAACCTCACAATAAAATGCAAATAGTTGCACGTGTGCCGGAAACAAACTCTGACAGATCGACGACGGGCCAACGGGGCATGTAGGAACTTGCGTCCACAGCTGTGAGCGAATTCCATTGGTCATGACGGCTTACAGGAAGTTCTCTGAGGAACCATGCAGAACAACCTGAACCGCAAACACCAAAGCTCACCATCAGACCCAAAGACACCAGCGAGGTTCCTGATTACATTAAACACCAAAAAAGGAAATACAGCAGTGGTGATGTAAAACAAATAGTTGATAAAAGAGTACAACTTGTGGAAGTGTTGATTTTAATGTGAAACCAGCATTACAAGGGGTTTGAGAAATCAATAACGCTGGTTGAATATTGCATAAGGTGTTGGATAATTAATATTTTACAGAGAGGAGGTAAAACACAAACCTCAGAATAAAAAATTATATTTAATGGTTTAAAATTACTCTAACAATAGCTATAATGGATATGGTGAAAACATATAATCCACATTAAGGGATTAATGAAAAATTTCTTTACTGAAAGGCTTTTGTTGCCTGGGCTACATCTTAAAAAAAGATTTTAAAATAAAGATTTTATTTTAATAAAGAGAAAAAACTCAATGTTTACTTGATATTATTAATGTTTGATTAGGCAAGAAACACACAAACGCTGACACGTATCAAACCTTTTGAAATCTGTTTACACCATAATAGTTATGCAACTAGCACCCTTTCCCGAGTACTCTTGAATGTAATCTTCTTTATCCAACTAAACACTCTCACGTGAGAGTTGTGAGGAAAAGGCGGATTATGAAACTAATCTAACGTCTTTAAGAAACCTGACGGCCAAATGAAACGTGTGTTAAAAACGCTGCAATATCGAATTATTCCTCAAGCTGCACAGTTTTTTATACTACTTTAAATATAATCACAAATGTTGGACACTCTGTCTTGACATCTACAGAGCCGCATTTTTACAGTCCAACACATCCTAAGTTCAGTGTAGGCATCGCCATTAATCAAATGCATGGTGGGCGTGGCTTCCAAGCGCCACACGGCCCAATACCATTAGTGTTTGGACGGGCTCCAAACACAGACTAAAAAAATATACAGTTGCTATTCACAGCATTAACGACACGCTGCTATGACACAAGCCCCTGTACTGCCCCCCATCGCACCCACCCCAAACCCATTTGTTACCAAGATTAAGCATCTATTAAGACCAACTGGCCATTTCCTGATTGCTTTCATTAATAATGACACACATAATGACATTAATAATGACACACACACACACCAAAACTTGAAGCACTAATGGCGCAACACACACTGAAGCAGGTAAGTACTAACTAACAGAGATGTCTAGTGTAAGTGTATTGGTTTTCACAGCCTATTACTGTAAGTGGGACACACAAGTGCTATTAAAATTTCAAAAGATACTGACGTTTGGCTATGTCACAAGCAACATGGTTGCAGTAACATTTGGGATGTTCCAAAGCAACTTGCAAAGCAGGACAAAGACAGTGCAACAATATTCCGCCTTTTAAGGCAACATTATCGTTTTATGCAAGCCACTGAGAGAACGTTAAGAACGGAGATGTTTCTCCTCCTGCAGACTGCAGGAATCATCTGTTCCAGATCTGCTGTGCTGACTAATAAGCAAAATTGGGGATAAAGACGTCAGTGGAGATGGTATGGGATTGGTAACTTTCTGTTAGAGTTATATAAAACCCCCCTAGTGTATGCCCACACAGTTCTTTTGCCCACACCGACACACTTCCTGCTACAGTTAACTTATAACCAAACGCTATGGGTATATTTGGAAGCGAAGGTGGAACGTTCGCCAAGAAACTCCAGCAGGAAATAGAACCGAAAGGCTCTGGACAGCTCAGTGATTGGATGACTCTCCACCACAACCTCAAGACTCAAGCAGATCCGGAAAGAGCTTCTCTAAACATGATACAAACGACACACACTTAATTTATTAATGGTCTCACCTGATAGATCTACAGTGTCGGGGGTCTAGAGTCTCAGTTACGTTCTCGACTCGCTCGAGGGAAAAATGTTCCACTGTACTGTCAATGATATCAGATGATTTCACATTTTAGTGGGTCCCTGTTACAGTTTCTACTCTTTAACTGAAACAGAAATATAAAAAGTAATCCATAATAAAACTTCATATAATAATAATAATATATAATATAACTTATATAAATATATATAAAAATCAGTGTTAACATACATGTTTAAAACAGTCTGCTTACCTTAGTCCTAATAATTTTTTCCAAGTCACATATTTTAATACTTTTCATTATTTAAAAAACAAAACAAAATAAATATAAATTATATATATATATTAAACAATTATTTGGGCTAAGGTAGACCGTTTTGAACACATGAACACTGTTTTATGTTTATGTTTAACCCCCGAAAAAGTTACAGATTGCAGGTTAAACATTATTTTTATAATGATGCCAGATAAACAATTTAATAAATAACATGACTTGCAGTTTCACATATTCTCAGCTTAACACAATGGCCCAATACATTACAACATTTATGTACTGCACAGCAGAGACGACCCAGTTGCATTCTGAGCAAACTGACCCCTAACTTTAAAACCTCACAGTGTTAACACAACACACTTCCTGGCCCATATGAACATGCGTATGTTTTTAGCAGCTTTTCTGGCCACTGGCACCCTCGCTCGCCTTGTTTGGAGGGAATGGATTTCACTGTTTACTATGTGGCTATAAATAACAGGGTGCAACTGTGTAGTGTCACCCTGCGATTTTGCTTCCCCCTCTCCGGTGTGGCACTGGATCACTGCTGAAAGCGTTGAGGTCACATCGGCATGCTGTCACGAGGCCGAGCGCGGACCGACTCGCCTCCTGCCAGAACTGCGGCCATTAGCAGCCGGTCTTTAGCCGGGCCGGGCGGGGCGAGTGGAAACCAATCAATACTGTGACTCATTCTTCCGACGACGGCTGCCTCATAACAGGATTCATTAAGGAACAAACCTAATCATTTTGGCCGGATAATTAGATACGGAGAAAGATTTTTTCCTTCTTCGCCGCGCTCGAGAAGAACATCGTAAAGTATGCGGCCTCGCTGCCTAAAATGTAGGTTGCTAAGGAAAAGGAGTGTCTTCCACACGGAGGAAAAAGAGGCTCTGCTGAGGAACGGAAGCTAAAATTAACAATTGCATGACAAGATAATTGTGACCCTACGATTAAGACATGAGGAACGTCCCAATTATCTCGACAAGACCAGAATTACAACAGGCTAATGCAGGACTGTGTTCTGTGTTTATTCATCAACACACCAGAGACACTTTAAACAACACCAGATATTGAGAAGGTAACCAAACACCACAATAGATGATCGCTAGATGGATGGACAGACCCACAGACAGAAAGAAAGGTAGATCGTGTCACAGGACAAAGGACTCTATGTAGTTTTTAATCTTAAACCTGGTAAACAACCTCTGACTGTTTATTAACTTCAGGTATCCAATAATCCAGAATTATAAACTCAACACCCTTATAACATCCCTGACAATTATTACATGGTTCTGCAGTCCAAACATCCACGATAAAGTCCATTCATGTATGACATAAATATGACCGTCTCTTAAAACAACCATATATGCAAAAACGTGCAAATGATTTAGATTAAACATGAAAATGTTCCCACAACTTTTGACTAATGCATTCCCATGACTTTCATCGCTTATTAGATCACATACAAGAGCTACAGACGTTTTACTCACATTACAGTTTTAAAACTGAGCATAACAAAAAAAATGCATATTTGATATAACATTTCCATAAGGTTTCCAAGCCATACGATCACATTTATAACTATATTTTCCAGCTTCATCCAGGTCTCTGGATGAACTTAAGTGAGTGAAAGTCTTCATCTTCAACCAGACAGGGTCCCTCATAGACTCACAGTCTGACATCCCAACATCACAGCTCCTAAAACCATCACATTTCAACTAACATTTAAGATGTAATGATATTATGACAGCTTATATCATTACAGGTGTCGACTGTAACATCAAACCGTGATAAGTGACTCCACTGTGATAACCCTCATTAGCTATTCATGCTACTGACAAGATTAGCCAATTTATGAGTCCCGGCTAATCTCAGAGACTTAAAACACAAGCCAAAAAACTACAATTACAGCATCTGAACGACGCAGCACCGCCCCTTTCCTCCACAGCAGAATAAAGGCATTAAAATCAACAGCAAGCGAACCAGATCCACTCACCTCATAAACGACCAGCTAAAATAATAATAATTGTAATAAATAAAATATAATAATTCACTTGTCAGGAATGACGGACGGGCGCCGTTACCGGTCTCCTCACAGGTGACCGTTGAAAACGACAAACGTTCAATATTCAAATATTTAAAAATCACATTCGAACGTTCTGACGTGGCGAGCGGAGACATTTCGCGCGCTTTGTTGTCGCTCTGCTTACCTTTGGGTTTCAGCTCGGCTCTGATCAGCAGCGCGTGGCGGCCATCGGTGTTCGCCGTCTTCAGTCCACCCGCATCCCCGGCTTAAGTCGAGCCAGTCGGTGCAACGCTATTTCCCCCCGGCGCGTGTTAGCCAGCCGCGGGCTATCGGTTCGCTTCACCCGACTAAATAACACAGGAAAGGGTAGGCCGACGCTTTGATCCGTGCATCTGCGCGAACGACATTAAAAACACAAAAGTCCTCCGGTTTTACAACAGGCTACCCTGACAGTGGAAAAACACACACGTCAAAGAGGAAGCGACCGAACTGGTCTAACCACACCGCTGCTCTGCTGTCATCCAGACGGGCGCTCGCTGCGTGTGCATTGTTATTTTCAGCATGTGCAGCTGTGGATCTCCCTGTAACGTTATTTCCACCGCTGTGATGGTGTTGATCCTTACAACACGATAGCGCGCACGAAAGATGTGCAGGTATGCGGATGCGCGCTAATGTCCCGCGGGCTCTGCGTGGATCTATTTATAGCAAGATCTCTTTCGCAAAACCTTGACCCAGCTATTCTGTGCGTGCGCGTCCTTTTCTCCTTTCTGTCTTTACAGAAAGTGCGGACAGCATCATTTCTGCTCCGATATCATTGGGTGGTAAATTTGCCTCTCCCCTTCCTCTGGGGTGGGGGTATTTTCCATCGCTTCTATCGCACTCTGGTGGTAGCACGTCGTAAAACCACAATTACATGCGAGGACCCACTGTGTAATAAAAGTTTATGGCTGTCAAGGTTGTCAGTCTTCAGAAAGTTCAATAAACTCCACAGCGACACTTTAAACGACCCTTATCACATGCACACAGGAATTAATTGAGAAAAAGACTTTCTGGGAGCAATAAAGTTTTTCCATGTAATAAAAGTGGAGGCTGACAGCAGCTGTCAAGCTACAGAAGCAACAAACATCATAAACGTTGCCCATACAGCGTTAAATGTGCTGTTTTACAAGCCTTTAAACTATATGTTTGTGAGAAACTGTTTCCCTAAAACTGGGCTTTTGTTATTGTTTGCTTAAATCATTCCACACAAAAAGTACAAAATATTTTTGCACAACACTGAGAGTTTATAGCGACACAGATATTAAGTTCCAAAAACAACAATAAAAGTAGTCAACAAAATTTGTGTGCTTTATTTAAAATCTTGTGAAATCATTTAATAGTTTTGTTATAAGGAAGAAACTGAATGTTAGGTTACAGCCCATTGCTATTGGAAAAGAGCTAAAGAATTTTTCACATTCCTGTTTCTGTGTTCCATGAAAATAAACGCATACAAGCTCGGGAAGTGTGACGACAATTAATGTTTCTTGTGAACAATTCTTTGAGGTTTCCATCGACCAAAAATATTTACTTCAAACCCAGTTAATCATGTTGTACAACCAAATCTGACATGTTTGCAGAAAGAGCTTCTTTGTTTACGCATCCATTGAATTATTTTTAGGTCTGTCTGATAAATTCACAGGTAAACAGACAGAACGACTTCAAATGTCACCTCATGATTCAAACAATACAACACACAACTACCAGCCGCTACTCTGTATGCAGTTTTAATTGCAAAACTTTTACTGTAACAGTAAACAGATTACGTGAGTTACAGTGAACAAAACAAGCTGTAGACAGCTTAAAATGAAAAAGCAGAGAAGGGCATATTTCATATCTCATGCATCAAAGCAAGCAGCACTTCCTGTGAGATGCATTTAAAATGTCAGAGGTCTGTCTGTGAACACGTTGTAAACTGCTGGTTTGTGTTGGTTTTCTGTGCATGAGATTATTTTGAAGGCCATTCGACTCGTTTTGTCTGCAAACGCGTACTGCTATTCTCCGCTGGCATATGGCACAAGCAACGCTGTTGCATAACTAATAAACAACATGCCACGCATTCTGAAAACAAAAGATAAAACCTGATACATTAGCACAGTGTAAAAAAAACAAGTGCCGTGTAAATCAAGAAAAGTAAGAGTGGAAGAGTAGAGTGCATTTAAACAAACTGCCACAGCTCAGCCTCGCAAGACACGGTTACATTTCTGCATTCATTTAAATCAGCAGCAACATCAAAATAAAATCTGTACATCATCTGATTAACTCAAGCATTTCCGTATTTCTGTGACATTAAAAAAGTAAAACGTTTTTACAAATCTGAGCGTTATTAAAATATACTTTATAGTATGTTCATCGTGTAATAAAACATACAAAATAGACCCTACAGTAACAAAAGTAGAAATATTTACCTAGCATGTACATCACAGTCTGTACAGAGGAACCTTCATAATATTTATAATAATACTAATAATAATTCATATGGTCCGGGATACAGAAAGCCACTAAAAAATGGGATTGTATTCCACAACAGTCCACAGTGGCTAAATGTTGGCAGAAGAGCGCAAGATGTTAAATCGTTTCAGAGTCATGCGAATGAAACCGAGATCTCGATTCACTTTCTCAAGTCGGTTCTCCAATGATACCTGAAATCCAAACAAGAACATTGGCATCAAGCACCGAAACAAAACGCTAATTCAGAATTAATATTTATATCATGTGACCCTGATATAAATGAACACCAATTTGTTTTCCCACCTCATCTAATCTGGTTTGTAAAGTGGATCGTGCTCCGGTTCCTGGAATCCGGCTCAGTGCTGCTTCGATCTAAGAGAAAAGAACAAGCGTTTAAGGGAAACGTCACGGCACTGGACAGAACCGCTGATGCTGAGACAACAGGGGGTTTGGAGGGAGGATTTCTCAGCACGAACAGGAAAAGGGAAGCCGGTTCTTAAAATAGACGTGATTAACAGGCAGCAGTATAAATGCAGCTTATGTAAGACTGTGCAGTGCTGAGGTCACAGCAAAATCTGGCATTGATTTTGCAGTCTCTCGACCGGTGAGGGAGTCACATGCTGCGTCAACACACACACGATCTCATTCGTCAACGGACAAACAGCTATTAATACAGCACAAATAAAACTGCACAGTAATATATACAGTGACGTTGAAGAAAATAAACTACGTTTGAATGAAACATTATTTCTATTGTACATTTTGATCATTATTCTTTTATACATTTAGATGAATAATGATATGAAATAAAATAACTGTTTTTCTGTGGTGGTTGCTAAGGTGTTCTGGGTGGTTGCTAATGTGTATGGAGGAAGATCTTTTAAGGTGTTTCATTTTAGAAAAAAGTAATTTATAACTTTCTGTTAAACAGTTTATATATATATTATTTTTTCCCTGGTATTACATTTTTAAGTTAATCTCTAATAGTATAATAAAAACATGCAACATTTAACACAGAAAGCCCCAGATCTATGTGTATAAACAGGAAATATCCCACAATCACCTGCTGCTTTTCCTGTGTGAGTTCATCAAAGAGACGCTCTGCATCGGCCAATGACTGAACGCGAGGCTGACAGGAGAGAGGCGTGTCATCGCTGGCGTCGTGTGTCTGCAGTGAGCCGACTGCAGCTTCCTCTTCCTGCCAGCTGTGTCGACCCGTGAGCTCATCAGATTCACTGCTGTCGGCTGCATCAGACTGAGGATTCACTGAGGAGGAAATTCACAACATGTTTCCTGAAGGAAATACCAACGCTTACCAGGAAGTAAAACAATCTTTTCAGAAGGTTGGAATTTAGGAGGATAAATGATCACAGTTTATGCAAATGTCATAATGGCGACAGGCATTAGACAAATCAAAAGATTTTATGTAGCTCTTATAATCACATATCACTGTTCTTAAAATTTCATTGACATTTATAACATGAAGCCAAGTAACCCCAACTAATAGGGAACATTCTCAGAAACATTGGGTAATATTCTTTAAATGTTCCCTCAAAGTTATTACAATTTTCAACCTTATTGAAGTAGTGTTTAAATGTTATGTATCACATTTCTTTGTTATATATCATATTTCTTTACAAGTTGTTAATGGAATGTTTTAGTAATGTTACATAAAGTTTGAATGATGTTTGAATGGTTCTTATTACCAACAATAAGGCTAATACAACATGGTAACATTTTTAAACTTAAATGGAAAGTTAATGAAAACATACCTTCTGGTCTTTCAGAGGACATAAATTGTAACCTCTTTCTAGGGCTTGGATTGGCTGGTTGAGAGGAACTGACACCATTGCGATCACAAACTAAATCGAACCTTTAAAACAATTTAGAGTGAATGAGAACATCTGAAACATGATTATCAGAGTGAACGTCTCAGAAACATCTGAGAAACGTTACCTGTTTTGCAAGTGTTCTTGAGAAGGAAGAGGGCGACCCAACGCGGTGGAGAAGTTCTCCGTCGGGCAGCGTTTGGGACTGGACTTGGCTGACAGAGGCATGAGTAAAGTGTCTCTCTTTGCTAACAATAAAGAAATCAATCAAGCAGGAGGTTAAACAATTAGAAATCAGAACATCCCGTGTGGAAGAACCGGGATCAGTGAGGTCACTCACTTGGTGTGGAGACAGGAAGTGCTCTCTGCGCTCTGGGGGGAAGAGAAGAAGACCTGTGGCCGTCTGGAGAGAGACTCCTCTGGGCACGCAGCACAGATCCGCTCCTGTCCTGTGCTGCCTCTCTTACAGATGTTTCCACAAAAGCCACTGTAGGTCTCCTTCTAGCCAGCACTAAAGATAATCACAAAACCATGATGACTACAAACTAGATTACCTCAGAAGCAACGCCAGTGTCGCGTAGCTAAAAAATGACTTTGTGACGCACTGGAGGAACTGCAGCTGGTCTTGGACAGAGCTTTACCCTCTGTGGCTTTGGTGTCCTCCATCTGGATCAGAGCCTTCATCATGGGCGTCAGAGGAACATCTCTCTTCTTCAGCTCCTCAGAGGGAACCTGTGTCTGCTCTCTTTCTGGAGGTGACAGCCATCTGGAGACAGAGGTGAGCGCGAGTTAAACTTCTATAGTTATTTGAGAGAGTTGTAACAGAGAATTTAGAACGTCAAAATGATCATTTTTGCTAAAATCGCAAATATGCGCAACATCGCATTATTTAGCATGCATTCACGTATCACATTTTTCTTTAATATCGTGCAGCAGAAATGAACATTGTGCGATACACTGAGTAATGTTAAAGATGTTCCCCTGATTATGTGTCAGTAATGAAATATGTGCGGTACCCTCTGGCTGTTTGGTCTGGAGAAGCTCCAGATGTCGGTTCTGCTCTGAGACCAGCCGGGTTTCTCAGGCCGCAGTCCACGTCTCGCTGCCTTTTACCCGGTGAGAGCAGCAGATCGGGGTGATGGAACAAACTGAAAGGGAAAAGATCACATCTGAAGCGTGTGTTCCTGTGACCCGGAGCATTGAGTTAGCAGCAGTGTGGGTTTGATTCCCAGCAAAGACAAAATAATAAATTACAGTCACAATGAATTAAATAATCTGCCAATTGCATAAATTATAGCTGTGTGACATTTACCAAATATGTTCTTGGTAGTTTCACCAACTATACAAGTTCAGCTAGTAATGCTAACGATACACTGAGTCTGGAGAGAGGGTAATGGATCGTCACTTTGTTGTGCATCGTCACTTTGTAGTTTCTAGTCCTAGTCTGTACTTATAAAAGTGCTGAATTTAAGTAATTGTAACATATAATGTAACAGTTTTCACTATCCCAGCTAGTAAATGTAAATCTCTCTGCATCTCCTAAAGGAATCAATGTGATTAATTCCCCAAAACAAACTGAGGAACTGTGTAATCTTTCTCCTCTGTCCCATCATTACACAGAGAATTCATTATCATTTTATCCTGTGTTTAATCAGAGAAACTCCATTACCCATAATGCCATCAGCACTGTGTTGAACAGATTAGGAGACAGATTGTAAAAGATATATGTGGAAGTATTTGAGGAGGGGGTAGATGGAAGCAGGGCAGCTGTGTGGGTGGGATGTTTTGTACCCCGCTCCAGACGGCTGAGAGTGGCCGTGGAGAGACTGACGTGTTTTAGCCAAACTCTCGTGCTGTAACTGTCGAACTTGAGACTCCAGCTTCGATATGATCCTTCAAAACATAAGAGACACAATCAGTATTACGATCGTTATTCCGGTCCATATTTCGATCACTATCCCAAACAATCTTTTGCAAAAAATAGGAAAAGCTAACACTTAATATTACTGTGTTTACGTACAAATATAGCATTTGTACATTACCTGACAGTGAAAATACAGCGATGATTTTTCAGTTGCTCAGGCGAGCAGTGCAAATGCATATCATATAAATAAATTATAATCACCGTTTCAGGTCACATATTTGTTCATTGGCATCAAAGAGCTTGTTTTCAGTTGAGACCAACTTGTCCTGTTTCAAAAAAAAGCAATAACATCGTTGGTTCTTTGATTCTGGGTTCTAGATTTGCATGATGACGGCAGATGAACTCGCAGTCACCTTCGTTCCCTCGTGTTCTCTCCTCAGCGCGTCGTACTGGTGCAGCAGCTGCGGAAACACAAACGTGTGATGTGACGTGCTAACAGAAGAGAGTAACAGAAGCTTCAGAGATGGTGTGACAGCTCACGTCCTGCAGCATCTTGTGTTCTTTCATCATACACGCCTCCCTCTCGTCCAGCTCTCTGCAGGCCTTCTGCGCTGCCCCCTCCAGCTGACGAAGGCGGGTCTTCAGCCGCGTGACGCTGGCGTCTTTTTCCTGGCTGCTGCGTTTGGTTTCCTCTAGCCTCTGCTGCAGGGTCTGGACCGTAGCGCTGGCCGCGTCGTAGCGCTCCGGCCACTCCGCCTGAAACAGAGGTTCTACGCTAAACTTTTGTAGCTTTTAATTTGTTATTTCTTGTGATTTATTCTAAAGAGCCTTTCATGCTTCAGTGTGTTAAATTAATTTTGTTGACAAATATGGTATTTTTTACTGAACTAAAATTGCTAATGAGTAGTTAGCGTACGTCTGACCTTCTTGTAGCTAAAGTACCGTTTCAATGATATCCCAGAATGCACCTCATGAGACGGTTTGTGAGATTTACCAGAGCTGTAATCTAACCAAAATAACTTGATCATTTATAAAACACTTAAGCCAAACACATGGTTGATAAATTGGTGTTCAGTCTTCATAAACTTTCTTTTAGAAGTTTTAAAGGATTTTTGTTTGGTTGCTCCATTGAAGTGTGAAATTCAGTTTTCTGAATATTATTTTGCCGACTACAAGCACGGTTCCTCGCGTCTCTGAACCATCAGCATCTGTATGTGGCAGGCAGAAGTGGTGACACACACCAGCTGTCTCTCTAAAAGCTGGTTTTTGATCTCCAGCTCTCGGATGCGTGTGCTGGCCTCTGTTAGCGCTCTCTCCAGGTGCTGACATCTGCCAAACCAGGATCAAACACACAATCAGTCAGAGTTCAGCAGACGCTTCCCACGACACGGTTATCATCAGAACACTAGACTCACTGTAAACCAGCCACTGCAATACCACGTGGACAATAACGTGCTACATTAGATCTGCTAGTTGACTGTGTTTATTAGTTAAGTATTAATTCGCTGTAATGCCTGAAATGAGCTGAAAGGCATAAAACATTATAGAAATACTGGTTGATATTGAAAATCAATAATCATATATTATGGCCAAAATGGTCTAATGAACTTTCTCAAAATCGATCCACAGATCATCAGTGAGTTAATAAAACACTACATGTGTTCAGAGGTCGTGACCTCTCACCTCTCCAGTAACATCTGGTTGCTTTTCTCCATGTCAGCGGGTAAGTTTGTCAGGTCCAGTTTATCTTTCAGGGCACTGATCTCTCCCTCGTAATACGCTCTGAGATCAGCGATGTGTCGAGCGTGTTTCTCTCTGAGGTTCTGTCTCAACCTGCAGACGACAGACCAATCAAATGCAGAAATCATGTGATGTAACAGAAGCGAGAGAGAGAGACAGATTCAGAAGAACTACATTTCTTGTATGTTATTGTATATTATTATTGTTTTTGTTTTCTGTTCTGAATTCACTGTAAACTACAACTTGTTTTTCTCAACATCTGCAGAGTTTAAGACAAAAAAACACTAAAGGGGGTTTTTACAGTGAGAGGACCACCGGATCCTCCAGCGAGGTTCTTCTCTCCGTCTTCTGATTGGTCGATCCAGGGCTCCTGTTTGGACCTCTGTGCTGCACGGTGACCGTGGCAGTGTGGCTGCCTTCGTCCTCGCTGTTGGCCGGGGGGTTTCCTCTGAGCGCGGTCGGCGAGGGAGACGTCCCCTCGGGCAGCTGCTGTGCTGACAAGCTGCTGGCGTTTGAGATGCAGTCGGTGTCGCTGCGACTGCGCAGAGCCATGGAGTCCGGGCTGATGGGCGGCCCGCCGCTGGGACAGGCTCTCACCTGCGCAGACGGACTGCTGAAGTGGGACGGAGAGGTGAAGCCGGACGTGCGATCTGAGTGCTTCACATGCACTGTGGAGTCCAGAGTCAACACCTGCAGAGATGCCCACAGGTGAGGCAGGTCTCCAGACAGTTAACAGCTTAATTAACGCTCGTGCTAATTGGCTCGGCTCTGACCTGAGGGGAGGAGTTTGAGGAGTTGATTAAAGAGTCCCACTCCTGTCCTTTGGGATCTCCTCTCTGTTTGCTGTGGTAGATCTCACGGAGAGACACCGAGAGACGGTTGTCATCGGGGGTCTGAGGGCAACGGGGAAAGAATAACAGTTATAAAAACAATAACAAAATAAAAACAGGGGAATTTATGTTAAGTTATTTTAACCAGTTTTAATTAAACCTTTGCACTCAGCAGTCAGAGGATATTGGTTCAACTTTACCTGTGGCAGGACAAAGCTGCTTTCTAAGTTGTCTGGTAGGGGGCGATATAACTCACTCTCCTCCAGCTTCCAGTACGAGAGGCCTGAGAAAATAAAACACATGAACACGTTATTCATGAGCAACTCCACAAACTGTAACAGTGTTTTATTAGCGGATTAGCTTCTCAAGTTACCTGAGGCCTCAGACATCAGGCTGTCGCTTCTCCTCAGAGCCAATGAGTTCACAGGGACTGACGTGTGTCCATGCTGAGAACACAAACAGACGTAAAGCACATGAAGAATCGAGTTAATATGTAAAACCCAGCGTCAGTCAGTGCTTACATCACACAAAACATCAGTCTGTTCTTTAGGAGGTCCAGCAGAGCCTCTGTCTCTCTCCTCCACGCGTGACGTCCTGTTTTTCGTGGTTCTGCTTTTTCTCTGTTTGTGTTTTTGCCGCTGGGCCCACGAGGTCAAGGGTTGACTGCAGACAGATGAGGTGATAAACGATTGGTTAGCTTTTAAGATCTGATATGTTACATATATGTTCTTTGCTAACTGATGCAGATTATAAAATGTTGGCCCAATCGTTGTATTCGGTCTGAATGCAATAATAGGGTGTCCCAGGTGCCTGTAAAAATATAACGTAAAAAACGTGGCTTTGGACAATGCTCTAAGGGGAGGGCAGAAGGCTTTCAAAGCTAGCTTGCTATTGCTAGCCTTTCTAAAATTGCCTTTCAATTTCTCTCACATATACTGGTGTACCATCCAACCCTTACCTTATTACTGTTTGTTTATCAGCCAGTGGACTAGTCGCACCTGCTGCAGTCATCTGCAGCTTCTCATTGGACGTGGTGGTTCTGCTATGCGGGTTTGGGCCCAGCGGGCTTGTGTCAGGTACAGGGGACTGCGTAAAACTGCCATCAGGCTGGTTTGGAGACCACAGCGCCTCGTCTCTACCCTCTGTTGAACTGGCCCGTCCCGGATCCAAGCCATGCTCCCAGGTGGAAAGAGTCCCATAACCGCTGCTCAGAACCGTGACCATCCCCTCCTCCGAGATCTCCTGAGGGTGTACGGTGAGTTGAGGAGGTGACAGAAGCCCTGGGGCTGAGGGCGGGAAAGAACTTTCCTTCGTTTGCCCCTCTAGAAGCCTGGAGCTCTTATCGGCTTGCAGAGGCGTGTCCAGATTGTGCATCTGTGAGCTGATTTGCCGATTCTGTAACTGAACTAACGCCTTAATTTCATCTTGTATGAGCTGAAAAAACATGATATAAACAATACATCTGCATTTTAGTCATATTAAGGACAGAAACATGCTACACACACAAATGCAAATGCAGGTATAAATGCGTGGCTTACACGTCCACATGTACAAACTTAACCTACATCTCTGTGGCCTTAGTATTAGTATGCTGATATAGGTACCTACAAATTTCTCATCCATAAAGCAGGATAAGTTTATGGCACTAGCTATTTACTAGTTGATTTAAACTAACTTCAATAGCATGATACTTTTAAAACTGCTTTCCCACAATGACTGCCGCTGATTTCTGAGAAAAAACGGTAGATAGTACATGCTAATGCTAACTATATTGCCCCTGAAAATTAAAGGTGTGATGTCTAAATTGTATCGCTAGTATTGTTTGCGCTTATGTACTCGTACAGTCATGTTTTATCATTAAACACAATAAAGTGTGACAGCAATTCAGCAATATGAACACAATAACTCAATAACAGAATAACTCTGTCCACTCTCTGGAGAAACACACCTGTATTTGGCACTGATACTGTTCCTGCTGAGCTAGAATTTGCTCCTGATATTGCTTTTCCACCAGCTGAAAGAGATGCAGCCATCGGCCCTGTTTAAATGAGGAAAAATAAACAGAATGTCATGGTGGTGTCAGTTTGTTATTACAAGAGATTACATTCCAATTGAGATAAGAACCCCCCCAATAATTAGACTGTCTTGGTCAACAGACTGAAATGCATTGTGGGATATAATGAGGTGCCCGTGTGAATCCATCAAACCATTTCTTATGATTTCTATCTAAACTTCCAGTTAGAAGTTCGGGGGGATGGTATTCAAACAAGTGAATAAAAATGCCTCAATAAACGTGTTATTTTGACTCATTTTATGACCATCTAGACTGAATTTTGAAGGGACAACAGTCCAGATAACTGGGTAAAAATGACATCAGGCAATATAATCATTTTATATTTTAAACGTCTCTTTGGTCTTTATAAGACCAAATGACCAAATTATAACACTAAATGATCTCAGTCATCGTGGGCATCAGCTGTTCAGTGGTCTGTCAGCTGTACTCCTAGGGGAGACCCCAGCTGACCCAGAATCCTGGTCCAGGAACAGCATCTGCGTACCTCACAGTTCTTCCAGATCTCCGGGTCGGTCTCTCCGCTGCTCTGGATCTCCTGCACCAGAGCTCGGAGGGTTTCTATGGAGCTGGGGTTGATGAAGGGCAAACTTCTCCCTGAGCTGAACTCCTCCTCGGTACGAAGACAAAGATTCCTGCAGCATGTGACATGAGGAGAAAGAGCCATTTTAAGCCAAACTGCGCCGAGGGCTTGTTGTGCCCCAACAAACATTTTACAGACATAAGAAGTAAAAGAAGCAAACAAAGATGAAAACGTTTTTTGGAATAACATTTAAAAATAACCAGAATTATTTTAACACCCATCCTAACAAACAGCTACTACAAATACTCTCCAATATTACAGAAAAATGTGATATGCATTAACTTGCTAAATAATGCGATAAGCAATACTTGATTTGAAAATGCTTTAATTTTACTTAAATTATACTAAAACACAAAACAAAAAACTACATAATATCTTTAAGTATTTCAATAATTTACCTATATCAAACCATCGCAATATCTTAATAATGTCTCTATATCTTGCAGTCCTACTATAAACAGTCGCAGACAAACTGCTGCACACCTTATTTTGTTAGAAATGTTGCATGCTGGTGAGGCTGAAGCTGGAATTGCCCCCTCTGTGTCCTGCAGAAAGCCCTCCAGGGTCTGAACCGGGTGGGACGCGGGTCGCTCCTCCTCAGGGAGACCAGACACCGTGTCCTCAGAGGAGACGATGGACACCTCGCTCTCCTTCCCGCCATTGGCACTGATATGATCGTGGCTCAGAGCCACAGAGCTCGACACGTCTTCAGAGATACTGTCATCTGTGGACATGCTTAAACAGTCGTGTGCAGGGAGCAGATGCGAGCGCTGCGGAAACACAGAAGAGCATGTCATGCGTGTTACATGTCGCAATCCCAAAATAAATGTTCTTTAATGATGAGGTGCCATTAGGTTTAATGTGAAAGCCTGCATTTTGTCAAGAACTTAGCTAGTAAACAGTTGTTGACAGTATGGTTGCTGTCATGTGTTATACACCGTATTGACCAATCAGCATCTAGAAACGTCCCATTTTACCCTGTTTGCTTCACAATATAAACTTTACTTCATAAAAACAAGAAATCATGTCTAAAATGATGCAGGATGAAGGTTTTCCACCCAACTACAATACTTATATTTAACCAAATAGTGGTAAAAATGCCTTTGTCTCTGTTTGACCTAAAATCATCAATTAATAGTCTGTCTTTGTTTCTGCCCCATGCAAGTAAGAGCTACAGTTTGAACTTATGGTGAAACATAGTGTAATATTCACTGTTACAATAATGCTTACAGAATAAATGGCTATGAAATGAACGTGACAGGTGTCAGGACAGGAATACGTCACCAGCCCGACCAGACCTCCCCAGTTAAACACCCCCGAGGTTAAACTGGTGACATGCATCACATTTCACATCTGTGATGTCATGAATAACAACCTAACAACCTGACATCAAGTTACACAAGCCGAAATGACCCAAACGATCCATGTCATCACGTCGAGAACCGTCGCAAAGCGAACCTGGCGACCAACAAACCCAACGCAGATGTTGCACGGGGCGGGTAAAGACACACAACGGGCGGGATAACGCGAGACAAGCGTGTCACCTCCATCACAACACACACGGTGAACGGGACCCGTTATGGCGCTTCCTGTCCGCTCGCGCATCACCTCCGCAACGCAACACGCTGCATTCAAACTCTCCGGCGCTGTTACCATGGCGATAACTTCACTTACTGGTTACTTTGCATCATCACTTCTTCCGCCATTCTGACGTTTGCTCGCTCTCTCTTTCTTTCTCTCTTTCTTTCTCTCTCTTTCTCCTCATCTGTCACCGTTCAACGTACTGAACGTTACAGCCACCCGACGACGTCACACTGCGCCGCGCCGCGCCTCGCCATTGGCTCGACGCGCTCCGCAGGCGCGAGCTGATTGGCCACAGCGGAGATTCGTAATGATTTCGGGGGCTCTGATTGGCTGGGTTGGCACGATTCTGCGCATTTTTGAGAACACAACAGTGGTTCTGATTGGTTGTTACCTCGCCCAGATAAGATAAAAGTGCTAAAAGTTAAAGTTGGTTGATATTAAATTCATATTTGTTAACATTAAAATTTAACATTTGTTATTAACTAATATTAACAAAAGTTATGCAAACATTACACTGACTTATATCATACTATTATATAAAGATTTAGATCATTTCTGAATATAATCCATAACAATATTAATCATAAACATGTATAAACACTGAATTTAAAACAGCTACAACTATGTATGTAAGAGTCTTTCACAAAACAACAAACAAACACATTTAATACACAATGAATGTCATATTTATTGACAGATATACAAAATTCCAGAGTGACCTTTTTGTCTTTACATGAAAATACATTTTATTACACAAGGTAATAAATACAACTAAAGACGAATAGGATGGCAACACTATAATAATACTTTTCAGTATCTTCCCAATTAAAAGAAAACTCACCTATCCGTGACCAAAGAGAAAAAACTTAACCTGAGACCTATTTCTAAAAGCACATTTCTACTCTAAACCTGTAACAGCCATGCAAGTTTCTAATGTGGGACCTTTAGTCTGGTTGCATGCATTTATTTATTCTTAAAGATACTATGTGGTCAAATAAAAAAGATCAAGATAATAATAATATATATAAAAAACTCAAATGGCAACAGATGTCAGCATTTATGAATCAGAAGATATATTCTATCAGTCTCGTCTTTTCCCTCCAAACCACAAATGAAAAACTCGTAACGTAAATGCTGCATTTTCTGATTGTTTCTTCCCCCTCAAAGGAAAGGCATGCATGATTCCCGAGTGAACGGGTTTAAGACAGTTTTTGCTGCGTGAATAGAAAAGGGAACTGTGGGCTAGGATCTCGCGTTACGTTCTGTTTCTGCGAGACACTCTCGGACAAGCCCTCTTGCGTGAATGATGCCTATAACGCAAACCAAGAGTACAGTTCAGTCAGACACAATATCAAACATTTGAGAAAAATAATATTATGACCATAGATTTACAATTTTTTTTAAGCTGCAAATTGTAATTGTTTGAAACATTAAACTGCTGGTTATTTTACTCTGCTGGTTAAGTCTCGACAGCTCAAATTAAATATCATTATTATAAGATTGTGTGATTTGTCATGTCCTGTCCCCAATAGCTGATTTTTGCTCATTTTAACCCATATGTTACAGATTATTTTAATAACGGACACAAACCTCTTTTAAGTCGCTCCATGGCACTTTTGCTCCCTGCGTATGTCGGCCTTATTTCCTTCCCAAGTTCTTCAATAATGGCCAGGAGTTCTGCATATTTACTCTGGGGAACTTGGTTCCCATTTGGTCCCTGAACATGATTAAATAAATTAAAGATGTGTCATTTTTAAACGCTCGATATATTTTTGTTAGGACAGAATGATTTGAAATCTACTGTACCAGTTGGAATCCCAGTGACGGTGGTCCAAAGTCATTTAGAATGGGCTTGTATGATTGGATAGTTGCCATGGAAGATGGAGAGGGAATGTTTCCTGTTGGGAGCGACACAAAAGACACGTGAACCGGTTTATGAAACAATCACACCGTATCCTATTAGACCATTCTCTGTAATACTTTATTTTAACTAGTATAACAAGCATTAAACTGTCTTGTAAGATGTATAATTGGCAATTAAAATGATCACAAAACAAAACAACTTCACATGAAAAAATCGATGTCCTTTTCCTTTTGTTCTTTATGATAACATCTGACACAATAAACCTTTATAAACACTTAATAGACATTTACATCCCAAGCAGCTCATTGTGCATTTAAGCCAAACACCTCTGACCTGACATATAGCCTCATGCAAGTACGTACAGATTAAGCTGTACATACATAAGTAAAATACATACATACATACATACATACATACACAAACACATACATACATACATACATACACAAGTAAATACATACATACATACATACATACATACACAAACACATACATACATACACACATACATACATACACACACAAACACATAAATACATACATACACACATACATACATACACACATACATACATACATACACACATACATACACACACAAGTAAATACATACATACATACATACATACATACATACATAAATACATACATACATACATACATACATACATACATAAATACATACATACATACATACATACATACATACATACATACATAAATACATACATACATAC